>JAREIK010003458.1:1645000-1681938 GCA_029783825.1 Sapria himalayana
TCTATCTATTAATCTATCTAACTATATGTCTATATATCTATATATCTATTTGTCTATCCATCTATCTATCTATTTATCAATCTATCTATATATTTCCTATCTATATATCTATCTATATGTCAATTTATTACTCTATCTATTTATGTATCCACTACTAAGATACACCAAATTACCGATCAATTATTTGGTGGGTAATTCAGTGTTTTTTGTTCGGTAACCCAAATATTAATCATATACCGACCAAAATATTTTGTCACAATGTTGTTCATCGATAATTTTTTTATCGACAAAAAATCAATCGTCAGTAAATTATCGACCATTTAGTGACCCTCTACCGACAAACAATTACCGACTATTTCTGACAATTTTCCGACCAAAATAATTAGGTTGGAATATGGTCTACAAATGGTCGATAATTAACGATCATTTATCGATCATTCACCGACAAATAATTACCGACTACATTCCAATCATTTTATGACCAAAAAGACTTGGTCAACAAATAGTCTCCAAATGGTCGGTAATTATTGAAAAAATTACGTCCAAAAACTGACCAAAATCTTTTAAAATTATTGGTCGATAATTGATCTCCAAAAGTATTTCCGACTATTTGGTGACATTTTACCGACCATTGATATTAAAAAATTTTGGTCAGTTTGGTCGCAATTTGGTCGGTAATTTCTGACCTAAACTTTTTTTATGTAGTTTTGCAGCAGTTTCTGCAGAAACTAGAACATAAAACACAAAAAATTAAATCTTAAAAAACATCCAGTTTAATGCAGTTGTTGTAGAAACATATACAAATAACACAACAAAAAAAATCTAATTAGCTCCAGTAAATAACTATATATACTGCATATATATATTAAATACATCAAGAGAAAATAAAAAAAAATGAAATCCATAATCAACTTTTTAAGGCATTGAAAAAATTGTGTGTAATAAACTCAATCATCCAACCTAATTTCATAATCATTATGCTACGACGCTTCTAGTCTAAACGGTGAGATTTTGGGTACTGGGCTAGAGCTGTCTGCTAATGCTAGTCCTGATGTAGTTGCTGCCGGTGTTGCTATATGTGTTGGAGTAGATGCTGTAGCTGAAGTATTATGTCGAACAATCCAAGGTAGATCATCATGGTTGAACTGTAGTCCTACTTCTTGAAACTTCTTTGTAAGCCACTTAAAATGCATACGCAACTCATCCCTATCATCCTCATGGTTGATCATGAGTCGCTCGGTACCGGACAACTGATACTGTATCTCATTACGCATTCCATCCTAAAATTCCTCCATCTTCGAGAACAAATTTGAAACTGGTCCTAAAAATTCAGCTTCATAGTCTGGTTATCTATCTGAGTAGAATAATGATGTCGATGAACTGATGCCATAGACGGGCATCTTATCATTGCCATCAATAGCCACATACCAAATCTAATTCATATCAACTAGTGGAGCTCATGAATGAGAACTACTTATTGCACCATCACATGAACCTTAAGCAGATTGAGAATACGCTTGAGTCGCGAAAGATAATATTTCCTCATATCTCACCTAATAAAAATGTAAGAAAAGTATTTCAATTTATATCCAAACAAAAAAAAGTTATTTTTTTTAATGAAACTTACTTTAGTTGCACGAGATCTCTGATCAATGAAAGTTTGATCATCATTTAGCCTTCGTGTGCATGTATCTGAATAAGCGAGGATCACTGGGCTTCTTACCCTCCTTGCATGTCTATAATTACACACAAAACAAACGTTGATTCTATTGAAAATTTTTTTTTTTATGAGAAATAAAATTTAGGCATAATTTAACAAATTTCACAAAGAAATAAACATAAAAAGTACAAATTAGATATAATACCAATGCTCATTCATGCTCACACATAGAGCGAGATCCACAAGTGTGTGTAGACATACCACTACCCACCCCAACTCACTCTAAGCAACAATTGTCGCTTTATTTATAACACCTCTTCCTATAATTCGTATCTTCCCATCTGTTCCGCCACTCTCTGAAAACATGGTCCGGGACACTCGAATCTTTTTCTTTCTTCTTCAATAATTTATCTTTGATATTGTACACACTATCTTTATACTGACTGGCAGCATGTTTTTAGAACACACTTTTGACTGCCTCCTTTGGATGTGTCCACCTGTAAACTTTCTGCAATTATAAATAAACAATTTTTAATCAATGAACAAAAGAATAAATAAAAGATGTAAAAATATTTAGGTGGTAATATTTACCTTAAATTCTCTCCAAATCATCAATTGGTCTCTATCTATAAGTGACTTCCAATAATGTCCATTAGGTTTAAAGGACTTCCTAAAATTGTCTTCAGAACCCTGGAAATAGAACCAGATGGCTCTAACTTCGTTTTGTAACCAAAAAATTATTAGCAAGTAAGAAATAAAATAATAAATTGATAAATCATTTGTTAAGTTTTATATCTTACGGATTATCAATTGTCACATCAAACTGAGCAATAGGAAGACTCTCATCTATATGGTGCTCTGGGGAAGACTCTGCAGCATCTCCATCTTATCCTTCCCATGTCTCTTGATCATTTATCAAAACTTCAGGACCATTATGTGGATCAGTCACCTGATGCTACTGGTGTGGTACATTCACAACCTTCTCTATTTACTGTGACGTCTCATCTACCCATGACCCTCTACTAGTTTCAGGCATACCTGAGGCTGTGCTGCCTATACCATAACTCATACGACCTTGCAACATGGTGCCTCTGCCTCATCCACATGTCATATCTGTAAAAAATACATAAGGTAGTGAAATAAACAAAAATGATTAACAATTAAAACATAAATGATTACTGACACCCGTGTTGAACTTGAACACCTCTGGTGGACTTGCTTCTCACCTTAGTATATGCAAACATTGTAATCCACCACAAAACTATTTCTATATAAATGTATCTTGACAGTCTCAACATTCAAAAACTTTTTATTTTAACATTTAACTAAAGTGCAAGGACACCATATATATGTACCATCATTCACACACTTAGGATGTCTTAGAGCAAACTCAACAAATTCACAACTTTATTCCCCCATTCATTACAAAAAATTTCATTCAATATTCTACCCTTTTACATCCATTCATGATCATCTTTCGTAACTAGTTAAAAAAACTATTTTATTTAACAAATGCGATTGTCTCTAATTATGACTAAATATAATTATATAAACATTTATTTAGATATACAAATATTTATATATAGTTATACACATATAGTTTAAAAAAATGTGGTATGTTGTTATACATGTAATTATAAATATAGTTACATGTGGTTATACATATAGTTACACATTTAGTTAAACGTATATTTATACATGTAGGTTTATATATTTATTCATTTAATTTTATATATTTATACATATAGTAATGTATAGGTATAGATATAGTAAAATACTTTTTTATATACTACTATATACAAGTATATATTAAATATAAGCTATAAATTTAATATTTAAATATAATTATGCTTAAAAATTTAAAAGCTATACACATAGTAAGATACAATTATTTATAGTTATATATTATTTCACATATAATATATATAGTTATAAATAGTTATATATAATTAAACATATAGTTATTTATAGATATATTCATACAATTAGTTATAAGGTGTTATACATAAATATAAACAACGTTATAAAAAAATTTTTTGCTTTATTTATATTAATACATATATGTATATATAGTTACAAATATAGTTATATATTATTTTATAGACATTTATTTAGTTATACAAATATTTATATATAGTTATACACATATAGTTTAACATAATGTTGTATGTTGTTATACATGTAATTATATATATAGTTACATGTGATTATACATGTAGTTACACATATAGTTAAACATATATTTATACATGTAGGTTTATATATTTGTTCATTTAATTTTATATATCATATACTTATGTATAGGTATAAATATAGTAAAATACTTTTTTTATATACAAATATATACAAATATATATTAAATATAAGTTGTAAAGTATATATTTAAATATTATTATGTATAAAGCTTTTATAGCTATAGATATAGTAAGATACAATTATTTATTGTTATATATTATTATTCATATAATATATATAGTTATAATTAGTTATATAAAATTAAACAAATAGTTATATTTAGATATATTTATACAAGTAGTGATAAGTAGTTATACATAAATATATACAACGTTATAAGCAAATATTTTATTTTAATTATATGAATACATATTTGTATATATAGTTACAAATATAGTTATATTTAATTATATAGAGTGTTGCATATTTATACAAATATTTATATATAGTTATACACATTTAATTATAAATATGCATGTAGTTAAAGATATAATAATAATTAACAATTCTATAGGTATACATTTAGTAAAATATAATTATATATAGTTATATATTAGTATACATATAGTATATTTTTTTAGAAATATAGTTATATAGAATTATAATTATAGTTATACATTATTATATAGTTACAAATTAGTTATGTAAAGTTATAAATATAGTTATAAAAATAGTTTACATTATTATAAATATAGTTATAAATACTTTTATATAAAATGGCATATGATTATATAATTAAACACATGTATCTATATAATATTTGTGAATACATTATTATAAATGTTACTAAAATATTATTATATTTATATGTAACACTTTTATAAATAATATATAGTATATATATCACATTTATATCAACATTATAAATATTCTATATTTATATAAAAAATAATATGTAATATAAATATTTAGAAAATTATATAATCATTTAATATTACATAATTTTTATATAAAAAAATATATAAATTGGTAGTTTAATGTAAATTTTGTATAGATATTTATAAACATTAATACATATGTATAAATATTTATATATAAAATTATATGTTTATATAAACATATCAATGTGTATTTATAATGTAATACGTTTATATATATTAAAGTATAGAAATTTATACATAATATCATGCGATTATATAAATGTATAAAAGTTTATATATATTGTTATAGACATTTAAGATTAACATTAAATAAAAGTTTGATTTAACATAAATCATTATATATATTAAAGTATAGATTTATACATAATGTCATACGATTATATAAATATAAACCATAAACATTAAGATTATTCGGATACAAAAATCATGTAAATGAAATCAAAATCACTAAAACACTAAAAATCTAAACTGTAGATGAACAAATTTTGAAAAATGAAAATTATAGTTTAATTAATTGTGTTGAGTCAAAATCATGTTAGGTTAAATGAAATTGAAGCAAAAATTAAGAAATTATGAGGAGAAAATAAAACTAATACCCGAATATACTTAAAAAATGAAATTTCAATTGTCTATAAATAATTCAGAGAAACAAAGATGTCTATAATTAATTTGAAGGAGAAGAATAAAGAAAAACTTACCAAAATTTATAAGAAATATCAACTTTTTTTATTTCGTGCTTACACCGGCTCTGATTCGAAAAAACGATGAAGTTTTGATGATTTTATGTTTTAATGACTCGGCAAATGATTTTTAAATCAAACAAAAAAAATAATGAATTACCGACCAAAATTATGGTTGGTAAACGGTCGGTGAGAAAAAAATTATAAGTATTTGGAAGTCTACTTTACCGACCAATTTTAATGATAATATATTTTTGGTCGTTAAATAGTCGGTAATTTATCGGCAATTTCGATTCGCTATTTCCATCCTAATTTAGTGACCAATTTCCGACTAAAAATATTTAGTCGGTAGGTATGGTCGGTGTTTGGTCATGAAATGGTCAGTAATTACCGACCTACATATTCAGTCGGTAATTACGACCTTATAAATATATTAAATTACCACTATACTGACCATTTTTAATGGTTATATATTTTTGGTCGTTAAATGATTGGTAATCTTACAGAAATATTTTTCGCTAATTCCCTCATGATTTACATGCCATATTCTAAACCAAATATATTTGGTTCGTAATACATGGTCCGTAGTTGGTCAGGAATTTGGTCGGAAATATTTTTCTCTGATGCACCTCTTTGGATCTCTAAATTGCTCGTGAATTGGTCTGTAATTACCGACCTATATATTTGGTTGATAAATGGTCAGTAAGTACGAAGCTATAAATAATTTGAAAAAATACTATACCAACCAATTATAATGATAGGTCGTTAAAAGGTCGGTAATATATTCGATAACCAATCTATAGATCGATTCCTGACAAAAAAGATTTAGTCGATAATATTATCGGTCTTTGGTCAGAAATTAGATCAGAAAATTTTTTGTTTCGATACCATTTTTTGGTCGCTAACTGGTCATGTTTTGGAAAGTAATTACCAACCAAATTATTTGGTTAGTATTTTGTCGGTATTATTGTAATTTTTAGTAGGGATCTATCTAATAATTTGCCTATCTATATATCTATCTATTTGTCTATCTATTTGTCTATCAATAAATCAATCTAATTATCTATCTATATGTCTATCTATCTATCATTTTATCTATACCTCTATCTTTCTATCTATATATCTATCTTCGTTATTTTTATTTCTATGTCTATTTGTCAATCAATCAATCTATCTATCTATTTGTCTATCTATATGTTTAACTATCTATGTATCTATATGGTAATCTATCTATCTATCTATCTATCTATCTATCTATCTATCTGTCTATCTCTCTATCTGTATGTGTATCTTTCTATCTATCTTATTAGTCCATGTATCTTTCTAACTTTCTATTTAACTTTCTATCTATCTGTATATCAGACAGTCAATCAATTTGTCTATCTATTGATATATATATATATTTTTGTCTATCTATCTGTCTATTTATGTGTCTATTTATTTATCTATCTATGTATCAATCTATCTATCTGTTTGCATATCTATCTATCTATTTATCTATCTGTCTATCTATCTATCTATCTATCTATATATCTAGCTTTCTATCAATATTTCTGTCTATCTATCTATCGATCTATCTATATGTCTATTTATCTGTCTATATATCTATCAAATAATCTATTTATCTATTTTTCATTGTATATGTATATATATCGATATCGATATATATATATATATATATATATATATATCTATATCTATATATCTATATGTTTTTCTATCTCTATTTATCTAACTATCTATCAATCGGTATTTCTATTTGTCTATCTATATGTCTATATATCTATCTATCTATCAATTTATTTCTCAATCTATCTATTAATCAGTCTATCAATTTATTTATAAATCTATCTTTCAATTTATATATCAATCTTTCTATAAATATGTTTATAAATCTGTCTATCACCTTGTCTATCTATCTATCTATCTGTTTGTCTGTCTATCATTATGTCTATATATATATCGATCTATCTATCTTTGTATCTTTCAATCTATCTGTATATCAATGTAAGTATCTATTTCTATATGTCTATCTATCTATATAATAATTATTTTTTCAATCTATATAATAATCTGATTATCTATCTTTCAATCTATCTATCTACTTATATGTCTGTTTATATGTATATCTATCTTTCTATTTATGTGTTTATCTATCTATTTATTTATCTATATTTCTATCTATTTATAAACTATCTATCAATCAATATATCAATTTGTATTTTAATCTATATATCAACCTGCCTATCAATCAATCATTCTATCTAACTAACTATAAATGCATCTAATAATGTGTATATCAATCTATATATATATATATATCTCTATATCATTTAACTATCTTTATGTCTATATAACTATTTATGTATCTATCTTTGTATAAATCTATATATTTATCCATCTATTTTTCTGTCAATCTATCTATCTATCCATTTGTCTATCAATATGTCTATCTATTTTTATGTCTTTATCTATCTATCTATCTATCTATTTTTCTATGTCTATCTATATGTCTATTAATATGTCTATCAATATGTCTTCAATGTGTCTTTATTTTTGTTTATCTATCTATCTATCTATCTTTTTATCTGTCTATCTATCTTTCTTTCTATCTGTCTATGTTAATATCTATATATGTGTCTATCTATCTATCTATATATTTATATGTTTATTGTAATGCTTATATTTGATATATATATATATGTCTATCTATATGTTTATCTAACTATCTTTCTATCAATATATCAATCTATCTGTCTATCTATTTGTCTATCTATCTATCTTTCTATCTATATATCTATCTATCTATCTTTATTTCTTTCTATATGTCTGTCTATATATCTTTCTATCTATCTCTCTATTTAACTATCTATCTATTTATTTTTTTATCGATATATCTATCAATCTAGTTATAAATCTATCTATTATTTATATCAATATAACTATTCAATATGTCTATCCATGTCTTTCAATATCTCTCTATCAATATATCGATCAATATATATATATATATATATATATATATATATATATATTCCAATCTATCTATCTATTTCTCAATCAATTTATCTATCTATCTATATGTCTATCTATCTATCTACCTATCTATATATCTAACTTTCTATCTATATATCTGCCTATCTATATATTTATCTAATCTTTCTATCTATCTTTCTATCTATCTATCCATCTATTTATTTGTCTATCTTTCTATCTTTATGTCTAAATGATCTGTTAATCTATCTATCTATCTATCTGTAAGTTTAATATTCTGTCTATCTATCTATCAAATAATATGACTATCTATCTGTCTATCTATGTATTTGTCTATTTATCTATTTGTCTATGTTTCTATCTATCTGTCTGTCTATCTATCTATATATCTGTCTGTTTGTCTGTCTATCTTTCTATCAATCTATCTATAAATCAATCTATCAAGTTGTCTATAAAGCTATGTATCATACTATCTATCAATCTGTTCATCTATCTATCTTTATATCTATTTTCCCATCTATTCATCCATCTATTTATTTAGCTGTCTAACTATCCATCTTTTAATCTATAGATCTATCTGTGTACCTATATATATCTCTATCTATTTATCTATTTATCTATTTGTCTATCTATCTACATTTTTATCTATTTGTTTATCTTTCTATCAATCTACCTGTCTATCTATTTGTCAATGTCTCTTTCTATTTATGCATCTATCTATGTATGTTTCTATGGTTCTATCAATGTGTCTATTTATATTTCTATTTACTATCTATTTGTCTATCTCTATATCTATCAATCTGTGAATCTATTTGTCTATCTATTTTCTAACTATCTTTCTATATATATATATATATATCTATCTATATTTTTATCTATTTGGCTATCTATAATTCTATCAATTTATCTTTCTATTTATCTATCTATCTTTCTATCTATCTATCTATCTATCTGTGTGTGTGTGTGTGTGTATCTATATGTCTATTTATCTCTCTTTTTATATAACAATCAATCAATCTATCTGTCTATATTTTTATCTATCTATATGTCTATGTATCTATCTATCTTTATGTGTATCTTTCTATCTATCTGTCTATATATATATATGTATGTATGTATTTGTATCTTTATCTATCTTTCTATCTATTTGTATATCTCTATGTCTATCTATCTATCTATCTATCTATTGATATATATATATCTATATGTCTATCTATATGTCTATCTATGTCTTTTTTTATAACAATCAAACAATCTATTTGACAATCTTTTTATTTATCTATATGTCTATCTATCTATATATCTATCTTTATGTGTATCTTTCTATCTATATATGTGTCTATATATATATATATATGTATATCTCTATGTCAATCAATCTATCTTTTAATATATATATATATATATATATATATCTTTATCTATCTATCTAGCTATCTATTTATCTATATATCTTTATAACTATTTGTATATCTATCTATCTATATGTCTAAATATCTACATATCAATTTGTTTATCAATATGTCTATCTATTTGTCTATATATATGCCTAACTATATGTTTATCTATCTATCTGTCTATCTATATGACTATCTTTCTTCTATCTATCTATCTATCTACTATCTATATGACTATCTACCTACCTACCTACCTACATATATATATATATATATCTATATATCTATCTAATGGTCTATCAATCTGTGTATCCTTCTAACTATTTTTATAACTATCTATCTAGCTATCAATCTATCTATATATCTAAATGTTTTTCAATTTGTCTATCTATCTGTCAATCTATGTGTTTATCTATTTATTTATATATCTTTCTTTCAATTTCTCTATCTATATTTCTCGCTATCAATCTACCTATATGTCTATCTATCTGGCTATCTTTCTATCTATCTAACTATCTATTTGTATATCTATCTATCTATATGTCTTTCTTTCTATCTATTTGTACATCTATCTATCTATCTTTATATCAATCTATTTATTTATCATATGTCTATCTTTCTATCTTCTTTCTATTTATCTTTATATCTATCTGACTATCTTATTGTCTATCTAATTATCTATTTATATGCCTATCTATGTGTTTTTTTATTTGTATATGGATCTACTTATCTATCTATATATCTATATTGCTATCTTTGTATATATATATATATATATATATATGTCTGTCTGTAAAATAATCTATCAAACTTTCTATCTACCGATCAATCTATTTATCAATCACTCTATCAAAAATTATTTAAATATGTCGAACTATCTTTGTATCGATATGTCTATCTATATGTCTATCAATTTATCTATTAATCTGTCTATCAATATATCAATCTATTTGTTTATATTTTTATATTTCTATTTGTGTCTCTGTCTATCTAACTGTCTATTTGTCCATCCGTATGTCTGTCTATATATCTATCTATCTATCTATTAATCTATCTATTTGTGTGAGTGAGTGAGTGAGTGTGTGTGTATATATATATATATAGATCTATATATCTAAATATAATTATCTATTTATGTATATGTCTATCTATCTATCTATCTATTTATATATCTATCTTTTTGACTTTCTATCCTTATATCTATTTGTTATCTATCTATTTATCTAGCTATCAATCAATGTATGAATCTGTCAATCAATATGTTTATCAATATATCTATCAATCTATATATCTATCTTTCTATTAATCATTATATCAATCTGTATATCCATTTGTTTATCATTCTATCTATTTATATGTCTATAGATAGATATACAGATAGATAGACAGAAAGATATAAAAAGATAGATATATATATACATATAGATAAATAGATAGACTGACATACGTATAAATTGATGGATAGATAGGTAAACAGGCAGACATACATATATATAGACAGATAGATAGATTGATACAAAAATAGATAGATAGGCAGATAAATAGATAGATAGAAAGACAAATAGATAGACAGATAGATGTATAGATATATAGATAGAAAAATAGATAGAAATTTAGGCATATAGATAGATAATAAGATAAACAAAAAGTTCGATAGATAGATGGATAGATTGATATAAAAACAAACATATAGATAAATAGATATAAAGCTACACAAATAGGTAGATAGATCGATACATAGATAGATAGTTAGATAAAGAAATAAATAAATCTAATAGATAAATAGATTGATACATAGTTAGAAAGATAGAAATATATATAAAGAGATTATAAGATAGATACATAAATAGTTAGATAGATATATATATATATATATATAGACAAATAAATAGATATAAAGATAGTTAGATAGAATGTTAATTATATATACAAATAGACAAACAAATCGATAGATATATAGACATATAGATAGGTAGATAGATAGTTAGATGGATGGATGGATAGATAGATACACCGATAGTTAGATAGATAGATAGAGAGATATATAGTTAAATTGATAAATAGATAGGTGTATATATAGATAGATAAATAGATATATAGAAAGATAGATTATAGAAAGATAAATAGATAGAAAGATTGATAGATAGATAGATAGATAGATAAAAAAATAGAGAGAAGATTATTAGATAGATAGACAGATTAATAGATTGATAGACAGATAGATAAATATATAAAAAAATAGGTTGATTGATTGTTTGATAAATAGATAGATAGATAAACAAATTGAAAGACATATAGATAATTAGCCAGATAAATAAATAAACATATAGATAAATAGACAAACAAACATATAGATAGATGGAAAGAAAGAAAGATAGATTAATAGATAGATGAATATATAAATTGATAGATAGATATATAGATAAATAGATTGACACAAAGAAAGACAAATTGATAAACAAATTGATAGACAAATTGATAAACAGATTGTTAGACATATTGATTAATAGAATGATATATAGATTGATAGACAAATTGATTGATTAATTGATAGATAGATTGATCAATTGGAAGATGTATAGATTAATAGACTAACAAATAAATATATTTATAAATAGATTGATAAGCAAGTTGATGTAAAAGATAAAAAGACTGATTGATAGACTGATAGATAGATAATTATATATAAAGATAGATATATAGATAGAGTAACAAATAGATCAATAGATTTTTAAACAAATAAATAGACAAATAGATAGACAGAAATAATGAAAATTAGATAGACAGATAGATAGACAGATATATAGATAAATAGATAGACAAACTAACAGACTGACAAATAGATAGATAGACTGATATATAAAAAATATATTGATTGATAGATAGAAAAATAGATAGATAGATAGACAGACAGATAATTAGATAGATAAATAAATAAAAAGATAGGTAGATAGATAGACATACAGACATACAAACAAATATATAGACATACAAATAAATCTAAAAATAGATGGACAAATAGATAGTTAGATAAACAAAAAGATATATAGATAGATAGACAGATAGAAAGATATATAGTCATATAGGTAGACAGCCAGGAAAGAGGCATACAGACAAACAAATACATAAAAAGATAAACACACAAATAGATAGACAATTAGATAGATACATAGATAGATAGACAGTTTGATAGCTAGATTGATCGATAGATTGATAGACAAATAGATACATAGATTTATAGACAGACAAATAGATAAATAGATAAATAAATAGAAAAAAAGATAAATATATATAATGACAGATATATAGATAGATAGATAGACAAAAAGATGGATATATAGACATATAGACAGATAGACAAATAGATAAAAGATTGTTAAACAAATTGATTGATAGAATGATTGACATATTCATAGATATATAGATTAATTGATTGATTGATAGAAATATTGATATATAGATAGATAGATAGATATATAGATAGATAGAGAGATAAATAGATAGACAAATAAAAACACACAGAAAGATAGATTTTTATATAGATAGATAGACATACAAATATATAGATAGATAGATCAAGAGATAGATAGACAGGTAGATAGATAAAAATATAGTCTTTTAGATTCATTTATTGATAGATTAATAGATAGACAAATAGATAGATAGAATAAACGATAGATAGATAGAAAGATAGATTAATAGACTAATAGATAGATAGATAAATTGATAGATTATAGACTAATAGATAGACAAATTGAAAGAGAGTTAGATAGACAAAGAGATAGATAGATTGATAGAAAGACAAATAGATAAATAGATAGATAGGTAGATAGAGAGATAGATAGATTTATAGATTAAAGATAGATAGAGAGTTAGCCAAATAGATATAAAGACGTATATATAGACAGACAGATAGTTAGTTAGAAATATCGATAGATATATAGATATATAGATTGATATTTAGAAAGAAAGAAAGATAGATATAGATATATTGGCAGATAGATAGATAGACAAATTAATAGATATAATGATAGACAGATTGATCGATTTATAGACAAATTTATAGACAGATTAATACACCGATTGAAAGGCAGATTAATAGACAAATTGATAGATAAATAAATATATAGACAAATAGATAGATAGATAGATAAACAACTAGATAGGTAGATAGATAGATCGACAAATAGAAACACAGATATATTGATAGATTATTAAATAGATAGACAAATAAATAGACAAATAAATAGAATGATTGATGAATAGAAGATAGACAAATAGATACATATATAGATAGATAGATAGATATATATATATATATATATATATATATATATATATATATATAAAGTTAGATAAAAATATAGATAGATAGATAGATTGAAAGATATATAAATAGATAGATAGATAAACAAATTGAGAGATAGATAGATAACTTTATAAATAGATATAGATAAATATATAGATAGATTGATAGATAGACAAATAAAAAAATAGATAGATAGACAAATAGGAATACATTTAGAAAGATATATAGTCCGAGAGACAAAATGATAAATAGATAGATAGATAGACAGTCAGACATATAGATAGACAGACAAATATACTTATAGAAATAAAGATAGATAGATTATATGATAGTTATATTTTTAGATATATAAAAAAATTAATAGAGAGAGAGATAAAAATTGATAGATAGATTAACTAATTTTTATATAGATTTATAGATAGTTGATATAAATATAGATAGACTCTTTGATAGACTGATAGATAGACAAACTGATAAAAAGTTTGATAATCAGATCGATAGATAGATTTATAGATAGATAAATAGACAGATTGATTGATAGATAGATAGATAAACAGATTAATAAATATAAATAGATAGATAGATAGATTGATAAAAAGATAAATAGACAAATAGATAGACAAATAGATAGTTAGATAGTTAAATAGGTAGATAGACTAATAGATAGACAAAAAGATAGATAAAGAGATAGACAGATAGATAGACATATATATAGACAGTTAGATATATCGATATAGAGATATATAGATAGATTGACAGACAAACATATAGATAGATAGATATATATATATATAGATAGACAAATAGATAGATAGACATATAGATAGATAGTTACATAGATAGAAAGAGAGATTGACATATAGATAGATATAAAGATAGCTAAAGATATGGTCAGATAGATAGACAGACAGATTGATTAATTGATCATTAAATAGACAACTATATAGACGGATAGATAGATTGATAGACATATAGATAGACAGATAGATACACAGATAGGTACACATATAGATAGTTAGTTAGAGAGATAGAAAGATAGATAGATAGAAGATAGATAAATATATATACAAATAGATAGATAGAAAGATAAATAGATAGATAGATAGATAAACAGATAAATAGAAAGATAGACTGATAGATAAATAGATAGATAAAAAAATAATTAGATAGAAAGATATATTTATTGATAGATAGATATATAGTAATATAGATAGACATATTTATTGATAGATAATTAGATTGAGAAATAAATTGACAGATAGAAATATAAATAGATGACATATACATAAACAAATAAAAAGATAGAATTATCAATTGATAGACATATAGATAGACATATAGATAGACATATAGAAAGAAAGAAAGATAGATTAATTGATAGATAGATTGATTTTTAGATAGACAGATAAATAGACAGACAGACAGATAGATATATAGATAGATAGATAGATAGACATGATATATAGATAGACATGATATATAGATAGATAGATAGACCGATATATAGATTGATAGATTGATATATATAGATAAATAGATAAAATATATTAATAAATATATGGATAAATAGATAGATAGATAGAGAAATAGATAGATCGATAGATAGATTAATATATAGATAGATTGATATATAAATAGATAGATAGATAGAGAGATAAATAGGTAGGCAGATAGATAAACAAATATTTAGACAGATAGATACACAGATAAATATATAGAAAGATAATTAGCTAAATATATAGATACATAGATAGATAGATAAATAAAAAGAAAGTTAGATATATAGATAGAAAGATAGATAGAAAGATAGATAGATATACAGATAGATTGATAGATAGATAAATAAACATATAGATAGATAGATAGATATATAGAAAGATAGATAAATACAATGATCGATAGGTAGACATATATATAGATAGATAGATACATAGAAAGATAGATAGATTGACAAATAGATAGATAGATAGAAAGATAGCTATAAAATAGATAAACATTTAGATATATTGATATATAGATAGATAGTTAAACATATAGATAGATAGATTGATTGATTGATTGACAGACAAATAGATAGATATATAGATAGACAAATAGATATATTGATATATAGATAGATAGTTAGATTTATAGATAGATAGATAGATCGATTGATATATATATATAGATAAATAGATAGATAGAAAAAAGATAGATAGATAGATAGACAAATAAATAGACATATAGATACACAAGTAGATAATTAGATAGAATGGTAGACATAGACAGACAGAAAAAGAGACGGATTTCCGTTGCAAAGTATATCCACGAATCCTAATTTTCAATCACTATTTTTGTGATAATTTTTAATTTTTCGTAGCTAAAATAAAGATGGATTTAGATTTCCATCTCTATTTTAGCAATGTTTTACAATAAACCTTCACTAAAATAGCCATAAATATTTGCAATCCATCGCTAAAATAGTGATGGAAAATTAGAATCACATCGCTAAACTTAGTTATGGAATTCAATTTTTCGTCGCTATTATAGCAATGAATTGTTGCATTCCACCGCTAATTTATTTTCTTGTACACTTTGTGAGTCATTTTAGCTACGGAATATTCTATCACTAAAATTTAATATCCATCGCTAAAATTCCTTTTTATTAAAAATTTTTTTTATATTAATTAAAAAATTACTGCAATATATTTAATTTTAAATAATTAGAAACCATAATAATAAAAAACACACATTCTTTGGAAAAATAAATATTAATTTAGTTCATTGTTGAAAATAAAAGCAATACAAAGAACGTACATTAATTATGTTGCAACAATTTAAAAAACTTTTAACACAATAACTAGTTCATATCATCATCTTATAAAAAAACTAGCTCATAATCGAAAAATCATGATCACAACCTACACTACAAGAAAAAGCCCATATAGCTAGGGATAATTCCCTAGCTAAATGAGTATTTTCCATCGCTAAATGAAATATAGCGACGGATTACCGATGGATCGGTTCCCTATCTAAAGTGCTTCTTACTAAAATATAGCAACGGATAGTATCCCTAGCTAAAAAGTTAGCGACAGAAAAATCTCTTGCTAAAAAACACAAATTCTCTAGCTAAATTAGCAAGATAAATGAGATTTTCCGTCGCCAAGTGAAAATAAAGATAGATGATTTCCTAACTAAAGTGTTGTCAATTAATTTTAGCGATGGATATAGTCAATAGCTAAATAAAATTAGCATCAAAAATCTATCGCTAATTTTAATATTTCCCTAGCTAATTTAGTAATGGATTTTTTCCTAGATATTTTAATTTCAAAATTAATTTCAGAATTTTAATTATTTTAAAATTTTTTTATAAAATAATTTAATATTTTTATATCAAATTGAATAAAAATGAAACTATTAATAATTTATAATAAACAAAAAATAAAATCATTTAATATCTTATTCTAATTTTAAAATTTTACACAATTGAAACAAAAAAATAATAAAATTTTATTTCATCTTATTCATCAATGTATCTATTGATAGTGCATAAAGTATAATATATCCATTCATTGATGTCGCTTTCTCTCCCTCTGCTCCTCCGATCATAATTTTTCTACTGCGACAAAGTTGTCCAAGTCACGACATGTAATATCTAGTGAAAAATCCAATCACTTATAGAAGCTTTGTATGTGGAACAATGCGGTATCATATCTGTAAGAAATTTAAACCACTCGGTCAAATTTAAAAAAAAAGTTATGTTTTGATACATATATAATATTGTATAAATATGTTAATATATACTAGCATTTCACTCGTACATATATTACTATAGTATATGTATGTAAAAATAGCAATATTATGTGTACATATAAACCGAGTACAAATATACTCAGTATATATGTACATCAAATACTGTAGTATTATATGTACGTATATACTAACTTTCTTCGTACGTATATACCTCATTTGCTACTGTTGCTGCTACTCCCACTGCCACTCTTGTCGTTGCTACCGTTGCCGCTACCGTTGCCTTTGTCACTACCAAAACCATTGCTGCTGTCACCACCGCCGCAGCTGCCACATCTGCCTCTGCTGCTGTGGCTGTCGCCGCTGGCCGCTGCCCCCGCTGGCGGTGCTGCCGTTGAATGCCGCAGCTGTCGCTGCCGCTGTAGCTACCGCCATCACAGTTGCTATCACTACCGTCACTCCTACCATTGCTGCCTCTGTTGTTGCTGCCGCTGCTTCTGGTGCTGCCGCTGCTTCCGGTGTAGCAACTGCTACTGTCGCTGCCATCGCTGCTTCCGAAGCAGCCACTGCCACTGCCTCCGATGCCACCACTCCTGCCACTCCCACCACTAATGCTGCCACTACAGCCCCCACTACTGCCGCCGCCACCACTAGAACCACTTCCGCTTCCGCTAATGCTGCTAGCGTCGGTACCGACGCTGTCGCTGCTACTACTACTGATAATAGGCTTTTACATACCTATAATAGACTAAAACTCTACCCAAAAAATTTGGAGACACAAATATTTTCACATATATATATATATATAGTTATTATAGACATGAACAAACCAAAATTTAAGTTGATTGTCATACAGCTTAAACTAAAATTTAATTAATTAATTTAATATTTTTATATTTAATTTAATAAAAAATAGAAACTATAAATGAAAATTTTAAATTAAACAAAAAATATTCATTGAATAACTTATTCTAATACAATATTTTAAATAACTAAAAAAATAACAAAAATTATATTACATCTTAGTAATCAATATATCTACCGACTGTGCATAAAGTATAATTTATCAATGCATTGATATTACTTTATCTCACTCTGCTCCTCCGATCACCAACTTTTCGTTGTGAAAAAACTATCCAAGTCATGGTACTTCATGTCTGTTAAAAAATCTGTTCACTTATATAAGCTTCATATTGGAAACCATGCGGTACCACATTTGTCAGAAATTTAAACCACTAAATCAAATCAAAATAAATAAAAAAAAACTTTGTTTGATAAATATATATTACTGTGGTGTGGCAAAAATCTACATATATACTAGCATTTCACTCGTACATATATTACTACAGTATTTGTACATATAAATTGCAGTATTATGCGTACATATATACAGAGTACATATATACTCAGTATATATGTACATAAAATACTACAGAATTATACGTACGTATATACTGACTATATACATACGTATATTCTGCATTTGTTGTTGTTCCTACTACTCCCACAACCACTGCCACCCTTGCCTCCCCTACTGCTCGCTGCCGCCCCTGCCGCTACTACCGCTGCTACCTCCACTATCACCACTACAACTATCACTGCTGCCGCTATTGCCTATGTTGCCACTGATATCGTTGTTGCCTCTGTCACCACCACTGCCATTGCTACTGCTGCTGCCTCCGCTACCGCCGCTACCACTGATGCTGCCGCTTCCTCCGCTACCTCCACTATAGTCGGTGTCACTACTGCCGCAACTGCCGCATCTGCCACCACTGCCGCTATAGCCGATGCCGTCGCTGCCGACACCGTAGCTACTACTGCCACTGCCGTTGTTGCCGCTTCTGGCACTACTACCACTACTACCGTCACTATCACTACTGCAGCCACTGCCATGACTACCGCTGCTGATAATTGGCTTTTACTTAGCTATAATAGGCTAAAACTCTACCCAAATAATTTGGAGAAATACAAATATATTCAAAGATATATAAAAACATGTATTATAGACATCAACAAAAAAAAATTATAGTTGATTGTCATAAAGTTTCAACAAAAATTTAATTAAATAATTTAATATTTTTAAATTAAATTTAATAAAAACAAAAACTATAAATGAAAATGTTAAATTAAACAAAAAAAATTCATTTAATAACTTATTCTAATATAATATTTTAAATAACTAAAACAAAAAATAATAAAAATTATATTACATCTTATTAATCAATGTATCTACTAACTCTGAATAAAGTATAATATATCAATGCATTGACATTGCTTTCTCTCCCTTTGCTCATCCGATCACCAACTTTCTGCTACGAAAATGCTATCCGAGTCACGGTGTATCATGTTTGTTGAAATATGTCTTCACATATACAAGCTTCAAATGAGAAATAATGTGGTACCATATCTGTACGAAATTCAAACCACCAAATCAAATCAAATTAAATAAAAAAACTATATTTTGATAAATATATATTACTACAGTAAATATGTACACATATACTAACATTTCACTCGTACATATATTACTACAATATATGTACATATAAACTATAATATTTTGCATACATATATAATGAATACATATATATACTTAGTATATATGTACATAAAATATTGTAGTATTATATGTATGTATATAGTGACTATATACGTACGTATATGCCACATTTGTTGCATTGCTGCTGCTCCCTCTACCACTGCCACTCCTACCGCTATTGTCACTGTCGCTGTCGTTGTCGCTGCCGCTACCTCTACTACTACCATTGCCTATGCCACTGCCATTGTCACTGCTGCCGGTGTTGTTGCTGCCACCCCGCCGCAACGGCCATTTCCGTGGCTGCCATTGATGCTAGTGTTGTCACTGATATCGTTGCTGCCACTAATGCTGCTACTGTCGCTTCTACCGTTGTTGCCACTTATGCCGCCGCCACTGCCGCCGCCACCGCTACTGCCATCACCACTGCTGCCATCGTTGTTGCCATTGCTGCCGCTGCGGCCACTAATGTCGCCTCTGCCGTTACTACCGGTGTTGCTAGTGATTCCGATGCTGCCAGTGTTGCCAGTGATGCCGCTGCCACCGCTGCTGCTACTACCGCCCCTATCACCGATGCTGCTGTTGCCACTGCCGCCGCCACTGCCGCTTCCACTGCCACTGCTACCACTGCCGCCGCCGCTGCCACTTCTGCCACCACCAATGTTGTCACTGCCATCGTTTCCACTGCTGAAAATAGGATTTTACATACCTATAATAGGTTAAAACTCTACCCAAAAAATTTAGAGACAAAAACATATTCACAGATATATAAAAACAAATATTATAGACATGAACAAACACAAATTAAAGTTAATTGTCATACAGCTTCAACAAAAATCCAAAAGATGTCCAGCAATTATGTTTAGAGATAAAGATAGTGTAAAAATAAAATGTTTTAGAATAATATAGATTATATAAGCTAGACCTTTTTTGATAAAGCTGAAATCATTAATATGGGACCCATGCATTGGAAGGACCGTGGTAATGTCTGGATGCTTTGAATCAAGATTTTTTATTTTGTCTCACATAATGTGTCCTGTAAAGATTCATAATTTGGTTAATCAAAAAAGTGATGAACAAAACTAGTATATAAAAAATTGAAACCTACAAAAAAAAATCATAATTATTTGCTACACATAGACAAAAATAAATAACAGTTCAGAAATAATTCTCATACTCAATCATCCTCATAATTTGTAGGGAATGCTAGCCTCTCCTGTGAGGATTCGCAACTGGATCTCGGAATGTTATCTATTGTGCCAATGCTGCTAACAGTGACTCCAAATAAGACATCGGCGGTAGCATTACATTTTTAATTTCTTGCATTTCTTCCATCAAATTAGTTATCTGCTCATCCTTCTTTTTCATTTCGGTCTCCATATCTACAATATGTTCATTTGTTTCCAATGCTTGTTGTTCGACTGCCTCATCCACCATTGCTAAGATAGATGAATTAGAAATATGACTGCTACAACAAAATGCCACTCCCTTAGAGCTGATTTCGTACACTCGATGCTTCTTTTGACCTCCTATTGTCTCCAAATAAATAGAATCATAGTCAATTGGTTGAAGGTCCATATAACCCTCAACTTGTTGATGAGCAGCTATCACACATTCCTCCTTTAGGTCCTGAGATAAAATAGAGAAAAAAACTATTCTAGATTTATAAAAAATAAAATAAATATTTTGCATTTAAAATAATTTTCATGATGTATTGTAGTTTTATAAAATCTATGTAATATAACAATTTTTTACGGCAATCATCTAAGACTTGTTGTCAACATACTGACCATCCACTTTCTTCACATCCATCTTCCTGAAAATCTCATAAAAATTTCGATCTCAACCCAATTCTCTTGCATAGAATATGTTTTTATTAAGTCATAAAAAAACAAATGTTAAAAAAATTTAACAAAATTAATAAAACCATGCAGAGATTTAATATATTGGACTATTAGGACAAACACAAAATATAGATATGTTTAGAATTTTATATTTGTCCCAAATCTTGATAGTGCTCCATGCTCGACTTTGAACCTCTTGTGTGTCGACAGATTTCTGTACCTAGTCAAGCTGCCTCACTTCTTCAATTTTTGCTGGAAATATCTGATTTTTTCTTTACATCTGGCTCCTCCAAATAATTAAGCCACTCGGCCTAGTCTTCCTCGGATATAAAATCAGGCATTTCTTTCATTTTATTTAATTTTTGGACAAAATCAGAATACCATTGAGAAGATTTGATATTCCATAATGACTTTATCTTTCCATCAAATTTGGGTGCCCATGTGCACTGATTCTATAAATAGAAAAATGACAAAAGAATTTATATTAACAACAAGAACATAATTATTTACTATTTTAATAATAACCAACGTAAAAGTTAAGTAATTAGATAATTATTTTTCAATTCTTTTGTTTTGTTATTTTTACCTAAAAGTCATTAAATTTGACTGTTTTGTCGATTCAGAAACTTTCTTCCATGAAAAAGCTTTGGAATCGGCAAATTTCTTGAAAGCCTTCGTAATTATAGTTGAACACATGTCAGATGGAATAAAACTGTACAAAAAAATAAATAATATTGAAAATAAGCAAATCATAACAATATAAAAAAACCACTGTCAGTAATATCAAAATTTTTTTTCGAGTCATTTTTACATATTTTTTTTACTTCTCATCCACAATCTCAATTTCTAACTTTACATTGATTGCAGAGGAAGACACAACATTTGATGATGTTGTTGGTATTGTAAATGAGGGAACAATCAGTGTAGAATGTGGTGTAGAAGATAGAGATGGATCTAAAGTTTGTGCAGGAAGCATAATAGATGGTGGGATTACATCTGATAAAGGTGATAGTAGAGGTCTCAATAATGGTGTTGGTGATAGAAATAGAGATAATGATTGTGATATTGGAGTCTAGATATGGTGGCTATGAGATGGTACTGATTCTGCAACATGATGTAACAAACTAGATGAATTTGGTTCATTTCTGTGTACACACCCACCTCCACCACGACCACATCCTTTAGGCACCACCTACTATACAAAATAAAATATAGAACAAAAAATATGGATATGATGAACAAGCATGCTTTTTTGATTAAAACACACCTATAGATTTCAATAAAATATAAAAAGTCTTTGATTGTTTAAATTTATAATAATATTATAACAATTTAATTATCGGCATCACTATCATCCTCTTTTGGATTTTCTGATATTTCATCTGATTCCGATAGAAGTTCGAACACATCTTCAGATAGAAATTGATCATCTTCAATTTCTATTGTGCCACCATTTGAATCACAAAAAATTTTTGGATCTTCATCGACATTCACAGGCTCAAAATTATTTGTCATTTTCTTAGAATGCTAGTGCAATTTCTAAGTCTGCACTTCTTTGTTGCGATGTTGGTAACTCAAATTTTGATCGAGCTTTGATTTTGCAAATCATCCACCAATCTCTCTTATCATGAGATAAACTCGGAAATGTACAATAATATACATGAGTGGCTTGAACTGCCATAATAAATGGCTCAATTCGATTATATTTGTGTTTATGGTTAACATCCACTAGCTAATAATCCGAATGAATCTTTGAGCCCACATTTCATGTAGTATCAAACCACTCGCATTTAAATAATACAATCCTGTTATTTTTGAGTCTGAGATACTCCAATTCAATAACTTCTTTGAGTTGACCATAATAATCAATCTCATCTACACTATTACATAAGCCTTTAATGCATGCACCACTATTCATTATTATTTTAGAAGAACCGTGCCCGATTGTGTGAAACTTATATCCATTAACAAAATACCCAGGATAGGTTATCACATATCTAAACGGTCCTTTACTTAGATTCTGAATGAAAATATTTGAATCTCCATTTGATGTTCAATTGCCTGTGACATAAATTAAAAAAATGATATTAACAAATAAAAGATACTAATAAATTAAATAATTCAATACTCTCATAATTTTTTAACCAATTCACAAATTTAGTTTCTAGCATATAATCGACATCATTGCTGGAAATTGCTGGTTGCCAATATTTTAATTGCTCAACATAAATACTACAAAAATATAAAATGAGAGAAAAAAATGTACATCAATTTTTAATAATTCCTATTTAAGATAAGATTAAACTATGATTAAACCTGCAACTATTTTGGGTATACATACTCAATATATGGTGCAACCTCCTCAAAATTAAGTAAAACATAGCTCTGGGTTACTTTGTACTCTTCATCTGTCATACATCTTTTCATTACTCTTCCAAATGCTTTTCCAAGGTGCTTGAAGATAGATAGTTTGTCCATTGAATTATCTTCTTCCATCACATGATGTTCATAATCCCGTGACACATTTCTATTCTTTGTATTGACATGATCTCAAACTAATAAGAACAAAATGATGATGCTTCTTCTACTAAATATGCATTGCAAATTGAACCTTCAACTTTTACATTGTTTCTAAAATTCAATATCAATTTATGAAGATACCTACATCCATAATGTTAGGTTTCAATTAGATTAAATTAGAATAATACTTAATGTACTACATAATAAAACACATCAAATTATATGTATTTATCTCTCAAAAAGATACATCCACCTGAATTGTACTAACCCTGCAATCTTTGCTTCATATGACAAATTGACCCACAAATGCTCCATCGAGACAAAAAAACTCGGTGGGAATATCAGTTCAAGCTTACAAATAATAAGTGGAATGTCATTCTCCAGCCTCACCATGTCATCTATTTTGATTATGGTTGCAGTTAGCTATTTGACAAACAAACTAAGTTCTATAAGGACTTTCCAAACACTTAGTGGAAGTAATTAATGAAATGCAATTGATATTAATCTCTGCATAAATACATGATAGTCATGACTTTTCATTCCAAATAACTTAAGATTCTTCATATCCACACATCTACCCATATTTGACACATATCCATCAAGGAATTTCAAAATTTAAACACATTCACACAATATCTGTGTTGCCTTCTTATCAAGTGTGCAGCAAATCTTTAGGGAATTTTCCTATTTCCTCATCCAGTTTCAATTCAGGACACCGACAATAATCATTCTGCTCTTGTCTTGATTTTAAAGTATGTTTTTTTTTGCGTCTACATTAAGGATAGTGTTGAAAACATTGTCAAAAACATTTTTTTCAATATGCATTACATCTAGGTTATGACGAATTAAATTGGACTCCCAATAGGGAAAGTCCCAAAATATACTATATTTCCTCCCGCCAAATAATTTGCTCCCTGGTCCATTACTTCTAGTAGCTTCATTTTCAGTTACCTTCTTCAAACCCAAACTCTGAATCTCTGTTATAATATCATCTCCTGAACGAACTGCTAGTGCAACTGGCATCACAATTTTATTTTTTTTTGAAATGTAGTTCGATTTCTTTGAAATGGATGATTCGAATGTAGAAACTTACAATGGTTATCAAACCATGACTGTTTACCACTAAATTTGAGGGTATATACATGTATAAATATAGTTAAACTTTATTTATACATGTAGGTATATATATTTATTTATATAATTTTATATATCCATACCTATAGTTATGTTTAGGTATAGATATTGTAAAATACATTTTTGAATACTAATATATACAAATGTATATTAAATATAAGTTGTAAATTATATATTTAAATATAGTTATGTATGAAGTTTTTATAGTAATACATATAATAAGATACAAATATTTATAGTTATATGGTATTATACATATAGTATATATAACTATAAATATTTTTATATAGTTAAACATAGAGTTATATATAGATATATTCGATACAAATAGTTATACATAAATATATAAAGTTATAAATAAATATATAGATTTACATATATGTATACATACTTACAAATATAGTTATATTTAATTAGTATAGTGTTATAAAGTTATACAATTATTTATATATAATTATACAAATATTTATATATAGTCATACAACTTCAATAGATAACTAAAATATGACCAGCAATGATGTTTAGAGAGAGAGAGAGAGAAGAAATACTTTATTTCTACCATTTTCCACATGAGCAGGAAGTTACTTTGAATGGCCATTTACTACTACTTTTATAGCAAAGAGATGTTCGGATTATTATTACCATGCTATTTGTTTTAAAAAATATAATTCTTGATAGTAATTATGTTCAAAAAGTATGGTTCATATATTTTATACTATCTTACCATGAGTATCCATGACACATTGCTATAAGTTGATCTTATTATATTAGTATAAAATCATTGTTTTAATATTACTAAACTTGATTCAACAAGTCCACTCATCACTAACACAAGAAAGATCACAAGGAATCACACACTACGAGACATCTATTGAACGAATATTGAAATTATTAGAAATATAAGTGTTTTATTTCGAGAAACATAAATATGAAGTTATTAAGTTTGAGATGATTCTGAGATAAATTGGCTATTTATTTTGTAATAGACAGACAAACAGATAGTCAAACACAAAGATAAACTAACAAAAAGATAGACTAATAGATAAATAGAACCACAGATAGATAGACGCATTGATATAATGATTGATAGGCATATTTAGCAAATTGAAGAGACAGATTGATAGAGATATTGATAGACAAAATGATAGAGAGATTGATAGCCATATAGATAGATAGATTGATAGATAGAAAGATAGAGAGATAGAAAGATAAACAGATAGAGAGAAAAAGAGATCGATAGGTTATTAGAAAGATAAATTGTTAGATAGATAGACATATAGATAGATAGATAGATTGGTTGATTGATAGATTGATAGAAAGATATATAGAGAGACAAATAGATAGACTGATAGATAGAGATATAGATATATAGATATTTAGACAGATTAGATAGCCAGATAAATAGAAACAAAGATAATTAGATATATAGATAGATAGACAGATAGATACATAAATAGATACATAGATAGATATACAAATAGGTAAGCAGAAAGATTTATAGATATATAGATAGATAGATAGACAATTATATTGATAGATATAGTGATATATAGATAAATAGATAGATAAAGAGATAGATATACAGATAGATTGAAAAATAGAAAGTAAAATAGAAAGACAGATAGACAATTAGATAGACAGTCAGATAAATAGACAAAAAGATAGATAGATATAGATAGAAAGATAGATAGAAAAATAGATAGACATATAGATAGAAAGATAGATAGAAAAATTGATAGACATATAGATAGTTAGATAGATAAATAGACAATTAAATAGATAGATAGACAAACAAATAGATAAATAGATACATAGATATAAAAATAAATAGACAAATAGATAGATAGACAGAAAGATAGATAGATAAATAGAAATACACACACACACACATATAGATAGATAGATAGATAAATAGAAAGATAGATAGTGAGATACATAAATAGATAGATAGATAGAAATATAAATACATAGATAGATAAATAAATAGATTGATAGGTAGGTAGATATATAAATAGATATATAGACAGAATGACAAATAGATAGAAAAAAAGACTAATATATAGATAGATTGATAGATATGCTTAATTAACAAAGAGATAAAAAGATAGAAAGATAGATAGATACACAGATACATAGATTGATAAATAGTTGAATTAATAGAAAGATTGATAAACAGATTGATAGATAGATTGATAGACAAATTGATAAGCAGAGTGATAGACTAATAGATTAATTGATTTATAAGAAAATAGATAGAAAGATAAATAGAGAGATAGATCGATAGATTATTAGACAAAATTAAACAAATATATAGACAAAAATATCGATAGGTACATAGATAAATAGAAAGACAGATAGATAGATAGATTGATAGATAGATAGATTAATAGATAGACAGATAGAAAGGTAGATAGAAAAATAGATAGAAAATAAATAGACATACATATAGATTGAAATATAGACAAATAATTAGATAGAAAGATATATATATATATATATATATATATATATATATATATATATAGACAGATAGAAAAATAGATAGATAGAAAGACAGATAGATAGAGAGATAGATAAATAGATGGATTGATAGATTGATAGACATATAGATAGATAGAAAAATATATAGATAACTATAAATATAGAAAGATATATAGATAGACAGACAGATAGAAAAATAGAAAGACAGATAGACAAAAAGATAAATAGATAGACAAATATATAGATAGACAAATAGATAGACAGATATATAGATATAGATATAGATAGATAGATATATATATATATATATATATATATATATTGATTGATAGAAACATATATAGATAGATATATAGATATATAGATAGATAGAAAAACATATCGATACACATAAAGCTGGACAAAATCATAAACAGACAAATAGAGAGATAGACAGATAGATAGAGAGATAGATAGATAGATAGATAGATAGATAGAATGATAGATAGATAAATAGACAAAAAAATGGTAAATAGATAATTAGATAGATAGAAAGATAAAGAAATAGAGAGATGGTAAAACAAATAGATAGACACAGAGGCATATATATAGATAAATACACAGATAGATAGAGAGACTGTTAGAAAGATATAAAAAAAGAAAGACAGACAAATAAATGGATAGATAGGTAGTTAGATTTATATAAAGAGAGATAGATAGATATTTAGATAGATAGATGCATGGATTGATAGAAAGTTTGATAAATTTATTGATAAATAGATAGATAGATAGATCGATAGATCGATTGACTAATAGATAGATTGATAAATAGACATTTAAATAGACATTTTGATAAACATATAGATAGATATATAGATAGACAAATAGGTAGATAAATATATAGATAAATACATAGATAGTTAGACAGGATGATAGACAGGTAGACAGATAGAAAGATATATATGTAGATAGATTTAAAAATATATAGACAGACAAATAGATAGAGAGATAAATAGATAGATAGATATACACAAAGACTGATAGATATACAAACAGATAGATAGACAGATAGATAAATATACAAATAAATAAATAGATAGAGAGACATGCAAAAATATAGATAGATATAGAGATTGATTGATAGATTCAATGGTAGATTGATAGATAAATAGATCGATAGACAAATAATTATATAGATAGATAAAAAAATATATAGATAGATAGATATATAGATAGAAAAATAAATAGACAAATATATAGATAGATAGATATGTAGATAGATAGATAGATAAACAAACAAATAGATAGATAGTAAGACTAACAGATAGATAGATAGATAGATATATAGACAACAGATAGATAGTTAGATTGACAAATTGAAAGATATATAGAAAGAAAGATAGATAAACAAATAAATAATGATTTTGATAGATAGATTTTTTGAAAGATAGATAGACACATAGATTTACATATAGATAAACATATTGATAGAAAGATTGATAGACAAATTCATACACATTTTGATAGATAGAATGATAGACAGATAGATAGATTTATTAAGAGAAACATAATAAAATCGATTGATTGGTATATAGATAGATAGATCGATAGATTATTAGGCAAATAGATAAATAGTTAAATAGAAAGATAATTAGATAGATAAATAGATAGATAGAGAAATAGATAGATAGATATATACACAAATAGAAAGATAGATACATTGATAGATAGACTGACACACAGATAGATAAATAGACAATTAGATAAATAGTTAGATAGATAAAAATTTAGGCAAATAAATAGATTGATAGATCGATTGATAAATAGACACGCATATATATATATATATATATAGGTAGATAGATAGATAGATGGATAGATAGATAAGAATATAGATAGACAAATAGATTGATTTATAGATGGACTTATATATCGATAGATAGATACACAGATAAATAGACAGATAGATAGACAAAAAATAGACAGAAAAATAGACAGACAAATAGATAGACAAATAGATAAAGAGATAGATAGACAAATTGATAGATAGATAGATAGACCTATAGATAGACAAATAGATAAATAGTTAGATAGATAGATAGACCTATAGATAGACAAATAGATAGATAGACAAATATATTGATTTATAGATAGACATATAGATAGATGGACAGGTAGAATAAAATACAATTGGATAGATAGATAGACAAATAGATAGATAGATATATAGATAGAGAAATAGATAAATAGATAGATAAACAAATAGATAGATACATAGATAGACAGATAGATAGAAAAATAGTAAAATATATAGATAGATGGATAGATAGATTAACATAAATATAAATAGTAGATAGATAGATAGATAGACTAACAGATAGATATAGAGATAGACAAATAGATAGACAGACAGACAGATAGAAAGATAGAAAAATACTTAGATAGATACACAATTAGATTGACAGATTGATAGAATGATTGATATAAAGATATATAGATAAATAGAGAGATAGATGAATAAACATATAGATATAAAGAAAGATAAACACATAGATAGATAGTTAGATAAATAGATAAATAGGTTGATACATAGACCAATAGATAGACTGATAGATACATAGATTGATACAAAAATAGCTAGATAGACAGATAGATAGATAGATAAATAGATAGAATATAAATAGAAAGATAGATAGATAGATAGACAGATTGATAGATAAAACTATAGACAATTATATAGAGACATAGATAGACTTGTAGATAGATAGATAGATGAATAGGTAGATAGGTAGATAGATACATAGACAGATAGTTAAACAGATTTATAAATAAGAGATAGATAGACACATAGAAAGAAAGAAATATAGATAGATAAATTACAAATAAATAGATAGATATATAGATATAAAGATATATAGATAGATAGACATATAGATAGACGAATAGTTAAATAGATATATAAATTGATAAATAAATTGATAGATAGATAGATAGATTGATATATTGATTAATAGAAATATAGATAGATAGATAGATATAGATATAGGCAAATAGATAGATAGATAGATATATAATAAATAAATTGATAGATATATTTAGAGATAGCTTGATATATAGATAGATAGATTGATTGATAGATTGATAGACAGATTGATAGATAAATAGATAGGCAGATAGATAGACATTTAGATAGATAGATAGATAGACAAATAGATAGATAGATAAAAAGATAGATAGATATATATAAACATATATTAAGACAAATAAATAAATAAATAGATAATTAGATTACTAGATAGATAGATAGATAGATTATTAAATAGAAAGATTTACAAATAGTCAGACAAAAGGATAGATATCCTGATATAATGATAGATAATACATTAACAAATAGATAGATAGATAGACCAATGGATATATTGATTGATTGAAAGATAGACATATAGATAAATAGATTGATAGAGAGAGAGAGAGATATATATATATATATATATATATAGATGGACACATAGACATACAAATAGATAGATACATAGACACATAGATATATAGATATATAATAAAAAATATAGATAGAAAGATAGACAGATAGATAAACATATAGATATGCATATAGGTAGGTAGATAGATAGACAAACAGATAAAAAGATAGACAGACAGATAGATAGAGAACTAAATAGACAGATAGGTGGACATATAGATTGATAGATCTATAAACAAATAGATAGACAAATAGATAGAGAGATAAATAGATAGATAGACTATTAGATAGATAGATAGAAAGATAGGTAGACAAGCAGATTGAGAGATAGATATATAGATAAATAGATAGATAGACACACATATAGAAATATATAAATTAAAAAAGATTGATAGATAGATAAATAGACAGATTGATAAATATATCTTTAGATATAAAGATAGATTGATAGATTGATTGATTGATAGAAAGATTGATAGATGAATTGGTAGAAATATTGATAGATAAATTGATAGATAGATTGATAGACAAATAGTTCAATTATAGATAGATAGATAGATACAATATTATGATTTATAGATTGAGAGATTATTAGACAGATAGATACATACATACATAAATAGATACATAGATAGATAGATAGAAAGATTTAAAGATAAATAGATAGATAGACAACTAGATATATAGAAATATAGATAAATAAATAGATAAAAGATAGATATAAATAAATAAATAAATATAAATATAAATATAAATATATATATATATATATATGATAGACAGACAAACAAATAGATAGATAGACACATGTATATTAGATAGTTATATAAATAGATAGATAGATTGATTATAGATTTACATATAGAAACATAGATCGATAGAAATATAGATAGACAAATAGATTTATCAATTGATTGACATATAGATAGACAGACAGATAGATAGATAAAAGAAAGAAAGATAGATAGTTAGACATATAGATAGACATATAGATAATATAGATAGATTGATATACATATATATAGACAAATAGATAGACAAATAGATAGATATACAGCCACACAGATAGATAGACAATTAGATGGATAGACATATAGATATATATACAGTTACACAAACAAATAGACAGATAGATAGATAGATATAAAGATTGTTAGATTGATAGATTTTTAAACAGATAAAAAGACACATACATAGATAGAAACATAGAGAGATAGATAGATTAATTGAAAGATAGAGAAATAGATATATAGATAGAAAGATAGACACACATAGATAGATAGATAGATAAATAGATTGATAGATATATAGATAAAAATATAGATAAATAGATGGGTAAAAGATAGATAGATAGAAAGATAGACTGATTGATAGATAGATAGATAGGTATATTAGATAGATATATAGATATACAGATAGATTGATTAATAGATTGATATATAGATAGACAAATTGATAGACTTATAGATTGTCAGATAGATAGATTGATATATTGACATAAACATAGAGATGTCGATAGACATATAGATAGAAAAATCGATAAATAGATAGATAAACAGAAAGATAGACAGAATGATAAATAGACTTATAGATTGATAAATATAAATATAGATAGACATATGATAGATTAATAAATAGACATAAAAATATACAAATAGATACACAGATAGATTGATAGAATGATAGATAGATAATAGATTTATAAATAGACACATAGATAGATAGATATATATAGATAGGCAAAATGATGTACAAAAAGAAAGATTGGTAGATAGATAGATAGATAAATTTATAGATAGATAGACAGATAGATAGAAAGAAAGAAAAATTGACATATATAAAGATAGACTAATAGTCATATAGATAGATTGATGGGTAGACAAACACAAAAATAGAAAGATATATATAGATACACAAATAGATAGATAAATAAATTGATTGATTGATAAACATTTGGAAAGTTAGATTGAGAGATATATTGATAGATATATTGATTGAGAGATTGATAACCATATTGATAATTAGATAGATAGATATATTGATTGAGAGATTGATAACCATATTGATAATTAGATAGATAGATAGATTGACATAAATATAGATTGATTGATTGATAAACAGATAGATATATAGATAGACAGAATAGATAGGCAAATAGATTGACTGATAGATAGATAAACAAATAGATACGTAGATTAATAGATAGATAGATAGATTCAAAGACAGATAGACAGTCATATCGATAGATAGTTTGCGATAAGAATTTATACAGATAGAAAGATATATTAATAGATAGAAATATTGATAGAAAAATAGATGAGCAGATAGCTAGATAGATAGATATAAAGTTAGACAAATGATAGATATTTAAAAAAATAATAGATAGATAGACAGATAGACAAATAGATAGATAAATATATAAAGAATAAGATAGATAGAAAGATAGATAGATATGTAGTTAGACATATAGATAGATAGATAATTAAATAAATATATAAACTAATTATAGATAGATAAATAGATTGACAAATTGATAAATAAATATATAGATAGATAGACAAATATATAGAGAGATATATAGATAGAATGATTATTTAGATAGATTGATCTAAAGATTGATAGATGGATTGATAGACAAATTTATATATAATTTGATAGAAACATGGACAGATAGATAGATAGATAGAAAATAGATAGATAGATAAATAGATAATTATATAGATAGAGAGATAGTAAGATTATTAAATAGACAAATAGAATGATTATTTGACAAACTTATTGACAAATAAATAGATAGAAAAATTTACATATAGATAGATAGTTAGAAAACTAATAGATACATAGATATTTTAAAAATACAAATAGATATATAAATAGACAGATAAAATGACATATAGATAGACAAATAGAAAGATAGATAGATAGATAGATTGATTGATTGACAGACAAATAGATAGAATGTTAGATAGATAGATAGATCATATAGAGAGATTGATAGATAGAAAGATAGATAGAAACATAGACAGACAAATAGATACATAGATAGAAAAATAGACAGATAGATATAAAGATAGATAGATATCTAAATAGACAGATAGATTGATTGATAGATATATAAACATATAGATTGATAGATAAATAGACAGACAGACAGATAGATAGATAGAGAGACATATATAGAAAGACTAAAAAATATATCAACACATATATAAACAGGTAGATATACAGACAAATTAAAAGTAAGATAGATATATAGATAGTTAGTTAGAAAATATATATATATAAATAGATAGATAGATAGATTGATTCATTGAGAGACAGATAGATGAACAGAAAGATACATAGATGGATATTTAGATTGATAGATAGATTTATAAATATATTGATAGATAGATTGGGAAATAGAATGATAGATATATAAAGAGATAGATCAATAAATAAATAGATTGACAGATAGATAGACATATAGATAGATAGATAGATAGATAGACAAATATATAGATAGAGAGATATTGAAAGTTATAGATAGACAGATAGAAAGATAGATAGATAACCATAAAGATAGACAAATAGATAGAAAAATGGATAGATAAATAGATATAATATATATGCAAATAGCATTAGAGATAGATAGATCGAAAAAACTATAGACAGATAGATAAATAGATTGATATAAAAATATATAGAGAGATAGATATATTGATTGAAAGACAAATGGATAGACAAATAGATAAATAGATATATAGACAGATAGATTGAAATATAGATAGATAGATATATATATATATATATATAGATAGATAGACATATAGATTGACAGATAGATAGAAAAATAGGTAAATAGATAGATTGATAATTTGACAAATAGTTAGATAGAAAGATAGATAGATAAATATAAAAATAGATAGACATATAGATATATTGATAGTTAGACAATTTGATTGATAGAATAAAACATAAATACATAGATAGATAGATAAATAGATTGGTAAATAGATCCATAAATAGATAGATACATAGATAAATAGATAGATAGATTGGTAATTTATAGAAAGATTGCTACACAAATTTATAGAGTGATAGTTAGATTGATTAATTGATAGATATAAAGATAGAAAGATAAAAAGATAGATAGATAGATTGATTGATTAATTGATTGATACATATGGGAAAAATAGAAAGACAGATAGATAGATTGATTAATTGATTGGTTAATTGATTAATTGATTAATTGATTAATTGATTGATATAAAGATATAAAGATAGAAAGATAAAAATAGATATATACATAGACTTAAGGATATATTGATAGATAGACAGATAGATAATTAGATATACATATAGATAGGGAGAAAGATAGATGGATAGATAAAAAATATATAGATTGGCAAATACATAGATAGATAGATAGATAAACACATAAATAGACACAAATAGATACACATAATGATATATTGATAGATAGACTGATATATATATATATAGACAGATTGATAGTCAGATTAATAGACATATTGATAGAAAGAGAGATAGGCAGAATGATAGTTAGATATATTGATTGATTGATAGATAGTTAGATAAATAAATAGATAGATAGACAAATTAATAGATAGATTGATATATAGATTGATAGATAGACAAATTAATTGTTAGATAGATAGATAGATTGATTGATTGATTGAAAGATTGATAGATAAATCGATAGTTAGACAAATCAAAAGATAGATAGAAAGTCAAATAAATAGATAGATAAATAAATAGATTGTTAAATAGATTTTTATAGATAGATATATAGATAAATAAATAAATAGATGATAGGCAGATTGATAGAAAGATTTATAAACATTTTTATATACAAATTTATAGATAGATTTTTTGACTGATAGTAAGATTGATATATTGATTGAGAGAAAGATAGAAAAATAGAAAGATAGACAAATAGATAGACAGATATATTTGATTGATAGATAAACATATACATTGTCAAAGAAATATATAGATACAAAGACATATAGATATATTGATAGATAGACAGATAGACAATTGAATAGACAGATAGATAGGTAGATAGATAGATT
>JAREIK010003458.1:1684938-1913230 GCA_029783825.1 Sapria himalayana
AATTGATAATAGATTTATAGACATATTGATAGAGCAGATTAATAGGCATATTGATAAATAAATTGATAGACATATTTATAGATTGATAGATACATTGATATATTTAGAGATGGATATGTAGATAAATAGATAACAAAAGAATAGACATATAGATAGACAGATATATATATAAAATATTAGACTAATATATAGATAGATAGACAGATAGATAGTTAGACACACAGATTAATACATAGATAGATAGATAGATAGAATTATAGAGTTAAAAAAAGACATAAAGATAGAAAGATAGGTAGATAACTAGATATACATATTGATAGATCGGTAGATAGATAGAAAGATAGAAAGGCATATAGATATATAGATATATTGATAGATAGACAAATAGATAGTAAAATAGATAGATAGAAAGATAGGCAGACAATTAGACAGACAGATGGATAGATAGAAAAATAGATAGAAAGATTGAAATACAAATAGATATACACATTTATAGACACATAGATATATTGTTAGATAGTTAGGTAGTTAGATAGATAAATAGATAGATAAATAGATAGATAGATAAATAGATAGATAGATAAATAGATAGATAGATAAATAGATAGATAGATAAATAGATAGATAGATAAATAGATAGTTAGATAAATAAATACATAGACAAGTATATAATAGAAAGCTAGACAGAATGATAAACATAAATATAGATATATAGATAGACAAATAGATACACATAAATAAATAAATAAATAAATATATATATATATATAGAAAGATATATAGATAGATAAATAGATAGATAAATCAACAAGTAGATAAACAAATAGATAGACAAACAGATAAATAAATATATAGATATATAGATAGACAGATAGATAAATAGATAAATATATAGACAAATATATAGTAAAATAGAAAGATGTATATTTTTGATAGATAGACAGACAAGCAAGTAGTAAGGCAGGTAGATAATGAGATATCTATACAAAAAGAAAGACAAACAAACAAATATACACATAGAAAGATAGACAAACATAAAATAGATAAACATATAGATAAATAGATAGATAGTTAGACACACTTATAGATAGGGATATAGACCAATAGATAGACAAATATATATATATATATATATACAAAGTTTGATGGATAGATTGATAGACAAATTAATAGACAAATAGATAGATATATAGATAGATAGAAATATAGATAAAGAAAAATATAGATAGATAAATAGAAAGATATACAGATTATTAGACAGAATGATATACAGATTAATAGACATTTTGATAGATAGATTGATAAATATATTCAGAGACAAATAGATAGAGAGATAGAGAGATAGATAGATAGATAGACATATAGATTGATAGACATAATGATAGACAGATAGTTAGAGAGAAAGATAAATAGATATATAAATAGATTAGTAGACTGATATATGTATATATATATAGACACATAGATAGACATATTGATAGATAGATAGAGAGATAATTAGATAGATAGAGAGATAATTAGATAGATAGAAGATAGATAATATATAGTTAGATAGAAAGACAAGTAGATAGACTTATAGATAAACATATAGATATACAAATAGATAGGCAAAAAGATAGACATAATAATTTATATATAGATAAATAGATTAAATTAATTGGCAAATGGATAGGCAAATAGACAGATAGATATACAAATAAATAGATAGATAGACATATAGATAGATATATAGATAGATTGATAGATAGACAGATAGATAAGTAGTTAAATAGATATATGGAAAGACAAGTTGATACATTGATAGATAGATAGATAGACAAATAGAGAGAGATAGAAAGATTGATAGAACCACAAATAATCGGATCGATAGAAAGATATATAGATAGCTAGACAAATAGATAGACAAAAATTTAGATAGACAGAAACATTGCGCCATAGATAGATAGGTAGATAGATAGACAAATAAATAAATAGATTGATAGACAGACAGATAAGTAGAAGATAGAAAGATAGATCGATAGATAGATAAATAAATAGAAAGATTGATAGATAGAGTGATAGATAGATAGATAGATATATTGACATTGATAAAAATATTGATAGAGAGATTGAAAGACATTTTTATAGACATATAGATAGATAGATTGATTGATCATAGAAAAATAGGTAGATAGATATATAGATATATAGACTAATTTATAGATAGATAAATAGATCAATAGATTATTAGATAGATAGACAGACACATAGACAAATATACAGGTTTATTGATAGATATATAGATAGAAAAATTTAATAGACAAATAGATAGGTGGATAGAAATATAGATGGATAGACAAATATATAGATAAATAGAAAGATAGATAGAGAGATATTTAGATCGATAGATATATGGATACATAGATTGATTGATACATAGATAGACAAATAGATAGATCGATAGATAAATATATAGAGATTTTTATAGATAGACAGATAACTAGACAGATAGATATATAGATAGATATAGATATATATATATAGATTGATTGATATATAGACAGATAGATAGACAAATAGATAGCCAAATAGATTGACAGATATTTAAATAGATTATTACTATGATATATATATATATAATTAGATAGATAGATGCAGATAGATTAACATATAGATAGATAGATATATATACAGATAGATAATCATATAGAAAGACAAATATATAGAGAGATAGATAGATAGATAGATATATTGATAAAAAGATAATTAAATAGACAGATAGACAGATAGATTGATTGATTGATAGACATATACATTGATAAATAGATATATAGATATACGGACAGACATACAGACAAATAGATAGATAGACAGACAAATAAATAGAAATAAAGATATATAAATAGATATACAGATAGATAATTAGATAGATAGATAGATAAATAGAGAGGTAGTTAGATAGAAAAATACATATACTGAAAAATAGATAGATAGGTAGATAGATATATAGATAAATAAGCAAGTTGATGGATAGATTGAAAGATAGATAAACATATAGATAGATAAATAGATAGACAGATAAATAGACAGATAGATAGATAGAAATATATATAGAGATATATATAGATAGATAGACAGATAGAGAGATAGATGATAGACAGAATAGATAGACAGATATATGAAAAATATATATACAAATAGATAATAAATTAGATTTATAAATAGATAGACAAACATGCAAACATCAAGCAGGTAGACAAACAGGTAGTTAGAGAGACATATAGATAGACAACAAAACAAATAGACACACAAAATGATAGACAAACAAACAAAAAAACAAACAGACAAGCAAATAGATAGATAGAAAAATAGATTTATAGGCTGATAGATAGGTAGGTAGACAAATAGATTGACATACAGATTGATTGATTGATAGATAGATACATAAATTGATAGAGAAATATAAAGATATATAAAAAGATAAACATATAGATACACAAAAAGATAGATAGATAGATAAATAGATAGATAGAGAAATAAATAAACAAAATGATAGAAAATTTAATAGATATATTGATAGACATATTAAAAGATAGATTTTTAGATAGATTGATAGATATATTTATAGACATATTGATAGACAAATAGATAGATAGATAGATAGAAGATAAATAGATAGATATGTAGAGAGAATGATAAAATGATAAATAGATAGATAGAAAGATAGATATATAGATAGACAGATAGACATATAGATTGAAAGATATATAGACAGATATATAAATAGATATTTAAATAGATTATTAGACTTTTATATTGATATATAGAGAGGCTGATAGATAGATAGATAAATAGAAAAAATATAGATAAATAAATATATAGATATTTAGATAGACAAATAGATAGATATACGGATAGATAAATTGATTGATTGATAGACAAGCAAAGATATAGCCAAAAGATTGACAGATAGCTCAATATATAAATAGATAAATATTTAGAGAGAAAGATAAACACATAGATAGACAGATAGATATGAAGTAAGGTAGAAGATAGACAGAGAAACTAAAAGACTAATAGATAGGCAATCAAGCAAATAGATAGACAGCTTTACTGATAGATCGATAGATAGATAAATAGACTTACAGAAAGAATGATAAAAAGATAAATAGATAAATAAAAAGATTGATAGATATATTGATAGACAAATAGATAGATAGAATGATAAATAAAAGTTTATTAGATAGATTTATAGATAGATTGATAGATATATTGATAGACATATTGATAAATAAATAGAAAGAAATTTGATAGATAGAAAGATAGATAGATAAATAGATAGATTTATAGATCGATAGATAAACAAACTAATAGATAGATATATAGATACATAGATAGATACACAGATAGATTGATTGATAAATAGACAAATCGATAGATAGACAGATATATAGGTAGATAAATAGACATAAAGATAGTTAGTTAGATAGATAGATTTATAGAAAGATTGATAGATAGATTAATAGAGAGATTGATTTAAAGATTGATATAAAGAAATAAATATTGATTTATTTATTTATAAATAGATAGATAGAAAGATAGTTAGATAAATATTGTTATATTTCACTAGATTATTAGACATATTGATAGATAGATAGCTAAATATATAAATAGATAGATATACAAATAGACAGATAAATATATAGAATGATAGATTGATAGATAGAAAGATAAATTAATAGTCAGATATAGAGTTAGAAAGATTAATATACATACATACATACATACATACATATATATAAATTTAATAGATAAATAGACAGGTAGATAGATATAGAGATAGATAGATTCATAGATAAATAGATAGGCAAATAGATATATTGATAGATAGATAGATAAATTGTTAGATAGACAAATAGATAGACAGATAGACAGATAGATAGATAGACATATAGATAGATAGACATATAGATAAAATAATAGGTTGACATATAGATAAAAATATTGATAGACATATAGATAGATAGAAAGATAGATAGATAGATAGATAAATAGACAAATAGATAGAAAAACAAATAGATAGCTAGATAGATTGATTGATTATTTGATAAATACATAGATATATAGGCACATAGATATATAGATTGATAATCAACAAGACTGATAGATGGACAGACAGATAGACATACGGACAAATAAATAGATATATAGATAGATAGATATATAGATATATATATATATATATAAAGATTGATAGATTATTTGATAGACAAATAGATAAACATATATATATATATATAGATGGATAGAAATTTTGATAGATAAATTGATAGAAAGATAGATTAAAAGATTGATAGAAAGATTGATAAAAAGATTGATAGAAAGATTGATAGAAAGTTTGATAGACAAATTGATAATAGATAGATACATATTCCAATTGATAAAAAGATTTATAGATAGACACACACACACACACACACATATATATATATATATATATATATACACAGATATATAGAAAGATAGAGAGATAGATAAACATATAGATATACAGATAGATAGATAGATAGATAAAAATATATATATATATATAGATAGATAGATAAATAGATTGATATACATATAAAGAGATATATAGATAGATAGATAGATAGATATATTCATTTAATGATAGATATACAGATAAATAGAATGATAGAAACATAGATAGACATATAGTTAGAATCATAGATAGATAGAAAAAATGTTAGATAGAGAGATAGATAAATATAAAGATATTTAAATAGATTATTAGACTAATATATAGATAGATAGATAGACAGATATATAAATAGATTATTAGACTGATATTTAGATAGATAGATAGACATATATATAGATAGATATATAGATAGATAGACAGATAGAAAAATAGATATATCGATAGATAGATAGATAGACAGCCAAATAAATAGATAGATAGATATATAGATAAAAATATAGACTAACAGATAGGTATATAGATAGATAGATAGATACATAGATATATATATATATATATATATATATATATATATAGACAGATAGACAGACAGACAAATAGATACATAGGCAAATATAAAGATCGATATAGATATAAAAATAAGAATAGATATATAGATAGACACATAGATAGACAGATAGATATAAAAATAGATAGACACATAGATAGAAAGTTAGATATGCTGTTAAAATAGATATAAATAAGAATAGATATATAAAGAGAGAGATAGATAGATATATAGATAAATAGATAGATAGAATGATAAATAAATAGATAAATAGATATATAAATTGACATATAGATAAACAGACATATAGATAGATAGATCATTAGAATGACAGATAGATAGACGAGTAGATAGACTAATAGATAGATTTTTAAATAAATAGATAAATATATATATAGATAGAGAAATATATATATTGAAAGATAGATAGACAAACCGATAGATTATTGATAGACAAATATATATACATATAGATAATAAAATAGATAAATAGAAAGGTAGACAAATAGATAGACGGGCAAGTAGTTTGGCAGGCAAACAATCAGGCAGGCAGGTATTCAAATAGATAGATAAAAAAACAAATAGTCACATAGAATGATAGACAAATATAAAAATAGACAAACAGACAAATAGATAGACAAGCAGATAGATTAATAGATTCATAAAAAGTTTGATTGATTGATTGATTGACAAATTAATAGATAGATAGATAGTCAAAAAGAATGATAGATAGATAGATTAACAGAGAGATAGGCAGACATGTAGTTAGATTGATAGATAGATAGATAGATAAATAAAGAAATACATATGCAGATAAATAGACACATAGATAGTTAGTTAGATAGACAGATAGATAAAAAGTCAGACAAACAAATAGTTAGATAGATACATAGATAGATATACATATAGATATACAAATAGACAGAATGATTGATACCTAGACAGATAGACTGATAGATAGATAGATAGATAGACAGATAGATAGTCAAATAGAAAGTAAGGTAGATAGATACACAGAAAAAAAAAGATTGATAGATAGACACATATAGAGAAATTTATAAAAAGTTTAAATAACTAGATTGATAGAAAGAATGATAGAGAGATTTATAAATAAATTGATAGATAGATAGATTGATTAAAAGATACATAAACAGATAGATAGATACATAGAGAGATAAGTATATAGACAGATAGATATACTTATAGATCTGCATTTTATTAGATAGATAGATAGATGAATATATAGATAGATAGATAAATAAATAGATAGATAGACAGACAGATAAGATAGATAGATAGATAGATAGATAGACAAATAGATTTATAGATAGATAGATAGACAGATTGATAGATAGATAAATAAACAAATAGATAGATATATAGATAGATATATGATAGATAGATAGATAGAAATATAGATAGATAGAAAGATAGATAGATAGATAGATAGACATACAAGATATATAGATAGATATATAGATTGATAAATAGTTTGATTGACAAAAATATAGATATATAGATAGACAAGTAAATTGGTAGATTATTAGAAAATTGATGGACATATTGTTAGATATTTTGAATAGATAGATTGATAAAAAGATAGATAGATAGATTGATAGAGAGATAGACAGATAGATAGATAGATAGATATATAAATAGATTCATAGATAAATAGATAAATTGACAAATAATTAGATAGATATATAGATATATTGATGGAGAAATAGATAAACAGATAGATAAGCAGATAGAAAGACAGATAGATTGGCAAATAGATGGACGAATAGTTAGATAGATAGATATATAGTTAGACAATTAGATAGATAGAGAGATATATAAACAAATAGATAGACAAATAAATAAAAAGATTGATAGACTAATAGATATATAGGTATATATTTTAAAAATTAGATATATAGATAAATATATAAATAGACATATAGAAAGATAAGTAGATAGGCAGATTGATCAATATATAGATAGATAAATAGGCTGATAGATTCACATATAGATAGATAGATTGATTGATTGATTGATTGACAGATAGATAGATAGATAGATAGAAATATAGATAGATAGATAAATAGATAGATAGAGAGATAGACAGACAGACAAATAGATAGATAGAAAGACAGACAGACAGACAGATAGAGAGAGAGAGACAGACAAACATACAGATAGATAGATAGATAAATAGAATAGAATAGATAGATAGATATAAAAATAGATAGATAGACAAAAAGACTAATATATACATAGATAGAAAGATAGAAAGACTAATATATAATTAGAGAGACTGAAAGATAGATAGATAAATAGACAGGTTGATATTTAGTTTTATCTTTAGAATGATAGAAAGACTAATCAATTTATTGATAGATAGATAGATTAATTAATAAAAGATAAATAAATAAATAGATAGACAAATAGATATTCAGATAGATAGATAGACTAATAGACTGATAAATAGATAGATATATAGAATGATATATAGATAGTTAGATATACAGATAGATAGAAAGATAGATACACATAATGATAGATAGACAAATAGAAAAATACATAAAAAATAGATAGATAGATAGACAGATAGATAGACAAATTAAAAGAAAGAAAAATAGATAGAAACATAGATAATAGATTGATTAGAAATATCTACAAAATATAGACATATAGATATAAGATAGACTAAAAGATCGATAGATTGATAGACAAATAGGTATACAGATAGATAGATAGTAAGATAAATAGATAGATAGATAGTTTGATTGATTGATTGATAGATAGATAAATAGACATATAGATAAATATATACATCGACATATATATAGATAGATAGACAAATATATAAACAAATAGATATATAGAAAGATAGACATATAAATATAGATAGATAGATATATTGATAGACAGATATATAGGCAGTTAGATAGATAGATTAATAAATTTACAAAATTTATAGATATATTGATAGATAGAGAGAGTGGTAGACAGATAGATTGACTCATAGATGGAAAGATTGATAAATAAATAGATGTAGAAATAGATAGAAAGACAGACAGACAGATAGATAGATAGACAAATAGATGGACAAATAGAAAGACAGATAGATAGTTAATTATATAAATAAATAGATATACAGGTATATAGATACATAGATAGATAGACATATATATAGATAGATAGAGAGACAAAAAGACTGACAAATAGACGGACAGATTGTTATACAGATAGTTAGATATAAAAAAATATAGATAGATAGATTTATAGTCAAATAGATAGATTGATTTATATATTGACTGATGTACAGCTAGATAAACAAATAGATAAGTATATTGAAAGATAGATAGAAAGATTGATTGATTGATTATAGTAAAATAGATAGATATATTGATAAAAAGAAAGATATATAAATAGATAGATAGATACACACACACACACACACACACACACACACACACACACACACACACCACATATATAGATAGATAGAGTCAGAGATAGATAGATTGATAGAATGATAGACAAACTGATTAATTGAGTGATATATAAATAGACAAAAAGAAATATTGACATAAATATAAACAAAAATTTTGACATATAGATAGACAGATAGAAAAATAGATTGATAGACAGATAGATAGGTAGGTAGATAGACAAATAGATACATTGATAGATAGAAAAATAGATAGATAGATAGATAGAAAGATAGATCATTTCATTCATTGATAATTTGATAGAAAGATATAAAGAAAGATATGTAGATTGATTTATAGACAGACAAATAGAAAGATAGATAGAATGATATGTATATAGATAGAAAGAAAGATAGACTGATAGATATATAGATAGATTGACAAATTGATAAAAGCATAAACAAATAGATAGAGAGATAAAAAGATAGAAAGATAGATTAACAGACAGATAGCTAGATTGATAGATTAATAGATTGATAGAATCATAGACAAATAGTTAGACAAATTGATAGACAGATAAATGGATATACAGATAGAAAGATAGATAGACAGATAGATAGACAAATAGATAGATAGATATATAGATAAATAGATAGATAGAAATATAGATATAAAGATAGATAGAATGATAGATAGAATGATAAACATATAGATATAGATATAGATATATATATAGACAGACACATAGACATACAGACAAGTTGGCAAATAAACTTATAGATAGATAGATAAATTGAAAGATCAAAATATAGATAGAAAGATAGTTAGACAAATAGATAAATAGAAGAAAGACTTATAGATAGAGAAATTGATAAACATATATATATATAGAAAGTTAAATACATAGACACATAGATAGATAAATATTAGATAGATAGCTAGAAATATTGTTAGACATAATGATAGACAGGTTGACATATATATTGATAGACACATTGATATTCAAACAGATAGATGGATAGATAGATCAATCGATTGATATACATATAGATATATTGATAGATATATAGCTAGATTTCTAGATAGATAGATTGATAGACATAATAATAGACATACAGACAGATGGATATACAAATAGATAAACACATAGATTTAAAAATTGAATGATAAACAGATAGTTAGATAAATAGATTGGTAGACAGATTGATAGACAGATAGATATACAAAAGCTAGACTAATAGAATAATAGATTGATAAACAGATTGATTGATAGATTGATTTATAGATTACGAGATAGATAAATATAATAATAGAAAATAGAAGAATAAATAAATATATAGATAGATAGATAGAGAGATATATAGAGAGATAGATAGACAGATTGATAGATAGATAGATAAATACATAGATAAATAGTTACTTAGATAGATAGATAGATCAATCAATATACAAAAAGATAAACAGATTGATAGGCAGATAGATAGATAGATAGATAGACAATTAGCTAGATAGATTGAAAGATAGAATAATAGACAGACAAACAGATAGATAGAAGATAGGCACACAGATAAAAAGATACAAAGATAAACAGATAGATAGATAAATATATAAATAGATTGATAGACAAATTTATTGACATATAGATATATAGAAATCTAGTCTAATAGAATGAATGATTGATAGACTGATTGATATACAGAGTTATAGATAGATTGATTTACAGATTCACAGACATACAGATAGAAAATAGATAGAAAATAGATAGATAGATAGATAGATAGAAAGATAGATAGACATATGAAAAGATAGATAAATACATATATTGATTCACGGATAGATAGATAGATTAATAAATGGATATATATATATATAAATAGAAAGTTAGATAGATAGTTAGATAAATAGATAGATAGATAAATAGACATATAGATAAATAAATAGATAGACACATAGATAGATTTATAATAGACATATAGATAAACAAATAGATACACACATAGATAGATTTATAGATAGAATGATAGATAGATTAATAGACATATAGATTGATATATAGATCAAAAGATAGATAGATAGATTGATATATAGATATATATATATATATAAACACACACACACACACACACACACACACAGATAGACAGAAAGAAAGAAAGAAAGATAGACCTATATATAGACATAAAGATAGATAGATATATAAATAGATAAAAAAATAGATAGACAGAAAGATAGATAGACATATAGTTAGATAGATAGATAGACAAATAGATAGAAAAATAGATAGATAGACAGACATATAGATAGATGGATGGATAGATAGTTAGAAAGATACATAGATATAGATATATATATATATATATATATATATATATATATATATATATATATATATATATATATATAAATTGATATACATATAGATATATATATATATAAAAGTTAGATATATAGATAGATAGATTGTTTAAATGATTGATTGATAGATAAATTTATAAATATATTGATAGATAGATTGAAATAATAATAGATAGATTGATTGATAGACAAAAAGATACTACAAGAAAAATCTCACATAGCAAGGGACAAATCCCTAGCTAAATGGGCATTTTCGTCGCTAAATATGATATAGCGATGGATTAACGATGGATCGGTTCCCTATCTAAAGTGTTGGTCGCTAAAATTTAGCAATGGAAATTGTCCCTATCTAAAAATTTAGTGACAGAAAATCCCTTGATAAAAAAGATAGATTCCCTAGCTAAATTAGCAAGCTAAATGAGATTTTTCATCGCTAAATGAAAATAATGATGGAAGATTTCCCAAGCTAAAGTACTTGTCGCTAAATTTTAGCGACAAAAATAGTCCCTAGCTAAATCAATTTAGCAATGAAAAATTTCGTTGCTAAAATATAGATTTCCCTTGTTAAATTAGCTAGGTATTTTTCCCAAACTAATTTCAAAACAATTTTTAGAATTTAATTTATTTTAAAATTTTTTAATTAAATAATTTAATATTTTTATTTTAAATTGAATAAAAAAATGAAACTACAGATAATTTATAATAAACAAAAAAAATCATTTAATAACTTATTCTAATTTAATATTTTACATAAATGAAACAAAAAAATAACAAAATTTTATTACATTTTTTTCATCAATGTATCTATCGACAGTGCATAAAGTAAAATATATCCATTCATTTACGTTGTTTTCTCTCCCTCTGCTCCTTTGATCACCATTTTTTTATTGCGACAAAGTTGTCCGAGTCACGGCACGTAATGTGTTGTGACAAATCCCATCATTTATACAAGCTTTGTATGAGGAACAATGCGGTATCATATCTGTAAGAAATATAAACCACTCAATCAAATTAAAATAAAAAAATGTTATGTTTTGATAAAAATATAATCCTACAATATATATGTAAATATATACTAGCATTTCTCTCATATATATATTACTATAGTATATGTACATAAAAACTGTAGTATTATGTGTATATATATACTGATTACAAATATACTCAGTATATATGTACATAAATTACTGTAGTACTATATGTACGTATATACTAACTTTATTCATACGTATATACCATATTTGTTGTTGTTGTTGTAGCTCTCGATGCTGCTGCCACTGCTGCCGCTGCTGCTGCTGCTGCCACTACCGTTGCCATTGCCGTTGTCGCTGCCACTGCCACTGCCAATGATGCTGCCAATGCCCCCGGTGCTACCGTCACTGTCGCCACTGCCTCTACTATCATTGATGTCGTCGTTGCCCCCATCGCCACTGTAGCGCCTATCGCCATTGGCCACTGTTGTGGCTGTCGCCACTGTCTGCTATAGTGGCTGCCACCACTGGACGCCGTAGTGGCTGCCACTGCTGGCCACTGCAGTGCCTGCCTCTACTGCCACCACCACTTGTGCTGCCACTGCATGCTGCAACTGCCACTACTGCTGCCACTGCCACCGCTGCTACTGCCACCGTCGCTGTCACCACTGCCACCACTACTATTGCTGCCACTTCTTTTGGTGTTGCCGCTACTTCCGGTGTTGCCACTACTTCCGGTTCTACTGCTACTGCTGCTGCTGTTGCTACCACTGTTGCCGCTGCCTCCACTGCCATCGCTCCCACTGATGTCATTTCCAAAACTATTGTTGCCACCGCCACCATTACTATTGCCACCACTACTACTACCACAACTGCCACTACAGTCTATGCTGCCGCTACTACCACCATTGCCGCTACTACCACCGCTATCGCCATTGTAGTCATTACTGCTGCTGTCGCCGCAGCCATTGTTACTACTACTGATAATAGGCTTTTACATACCAATAATAGGCTAAAACTCTACCCAAAAAAGTCGGAGACACACAAACATATTCACATATATATAAATACATTTATTATAGACATGAACAAACAAAAATTAAAGTTGATTGTCATACAGCTTCAACAAAAATTTAATTAAATAATTTAATATTTTTATATTAAATTGAATAATAACAGAAACGATAAATGATAATTTTTAATTACACAAAAAAAAAATCATTTAATAACTTATTCTAATACAATATTTTAAATAACTAAAACTAAAAAAATAACACAATTATATTATATCTTATAAAAAATGTATCTACCGAATGTGCATAAAGTATAATTTATCCATGCATTTACATTACTTTCTCTCCCTCTGCTCCTCCGATTACTAACTTTCTACTATGAAAAAGCTGTCCGAGTCACGCTTCTTCATCTATGTTGAAAAAACCTTCGCTTATACAAGTTTCATATGGGAAACAATGCGGTACCATATCTATAAGAAATTTAAACCATTCAATCAAATCAAAATAAATTAAAAAAAACTATGTTTTGATAAATATATATTACTGCAATAAATATGTACATATATACTAGCATTTCACTCGTACATATATTACTATAGTATACGTACATATAAACTATAGTATTATGCGTACATATATATTGAGTACATATACACTCAGTATATACGTACATAAAATACTATAGTTTTATATGTACGTATATACTGACTATATACGTACGTATATACAACATTTGTTGCCATTGTTGCTACTCCCGCTGTCACTATCGCTACTGCCACTAGTGCCGCTACTGCTGCCGCTGCTTCCACTACTATTGCCATGGCTGTCGGTGCTGTTACTGCTACCACTGCTGCTGCTACTGCCGCCACTCCTACCGCTGCCATCACTGCCACTGCTACCGTTGCCGTTGTAGCTGCTACTGCCGCTGCTTCCACTGTTGACACCACTACCATCACTGCCACTACTGCCGCTGCGGCTACTACCGTCACTGCCGCCAATGTAGTTGATGCCGCTGCCACCGTTGCCACTGCCGCTGGCGCCGCTGCCATCACTGCCATTGTTGGCACCACTACCGCTACTTCCGCTGTTGAATTTATGCTTTTACATAGCTATAATAAGCTAAAACTCTACCCAAAAAATTCAGAGACACACAAACATATTCTCAGATATATATATAAACAATTATTATAGCAATAAACAAACACAAATTAAAGTTGATTTTCATACAGCTTCAACAAAAATCCAAAAGATGTCCAACAATTATGTTTAGAGATAAATAGAGTACAAAAATAAAATGTTTTTGGAATAATAAAGATAAAATAAGCTAGTCCTCCTTTTGATAAAACTGAAATCAGTAAATATGGGACTCATTCATTGGAAGGACCGTGGCAATGTCTGAATACTTTGAATCAGAATTTTTTCATGTGTCTCACATGATGTGTCCTGCAAAGATTCATAATTAGGTTAATCAGAAAAGTAAAGAACAAAACTAGAATAAAAAAAATTGAAACCTACGAAAAAATATCATAATTATTTGCTACACATAGACAAAAATAAATAACAATTCAGAAATAATTCTTATACGATATTATCCTCATAATTTATAGGGAATGCTAGCCTCTCCTCTGAGGTTTCACAACTGGATCTCGAAATTTTATCTATTACACCAATGATGCTAACTGTGACTTCATATAGAACATTTGCTGTTGCATTATATTTATAATTTCTTTCATCTCATCATTCATGTCTTAAATTTCTTACATTTCTTCCATCAAATTAGTATACTTCTCAACCTTCTATTCTTTAATTTCATATATTTCTTCCTTCAAATGAGATATCTACTCATCCTTCTATTTCATTTTAGTCTCCATACTATAATACATTCATTTGTTTCCATTGTTTGTTATTCAACTGCCTCATCCACCATTGCTGAGACAGGTGAATTAGAAGCACGACCCTTATTTGTATACATATATTACATCTTTTGTCATACATGAGTTCATATTTGAGCTTGAGGCCCAAGGGCCGAGATTAGATAAGAGTACGACTCTTATTTGTATTATACCATATATGAGCATGATCACCGGACACTCTCATGCTATGTGCTTACATATTGTTGATATTATATCTTTTGCCATTTAATTTCAAGTTAGTGCAACAAATTAGTATTATCCCATATATAATTATATGTTAGGATTAGTAAATGTTGTTATAAATAGTTACATATAGTTAAACATATAATTATATATAGATATATGCATATAAATGTATACAAAGTTATAAATAATTATATAGATTTGCATATATGTATATATAATTAAAAATAAAGTTATATCTATTTATATAGAGTTTTTTATAGTTATACAAATATTTATATATAGTTATACACATATAGTTAAACATTATGTTGTATGTTTTTTTACATATAATTATAAATATAGTTACATGTGGATATACATATAGTTACACGTATTGTTAAACTTAAATTTATACATGTATGTATATATATTTTATCATATAATTTCATATATTTATACATATAGTTATGTACTGGTATGGATATATTGAAATACATTTTTTATACTAATATATAAAAATGTATATTAAATACCTATTGTTAATTATATATTTAAATATAGTTATGTATAAAGTTTTTATATTTATAGATATAGTAAGATAGAATAATTTATAGTTATATGTTAGTATACATATACTATATATTGTTATAAAAAATTATATATCGTTAAACATTTAGTTTTATATATATATATATATATATATATATATATATATATATATATATATATATATATATATATATTCATACTAGTAGTTATATTTAGTTATACATAAAAATATACAATGTTATAACCAAATATATAGATTTACATATATGAAAACATATATGTATAAATAGTTAAAAAATAGTTATATTTAATTATATAAAGTTTTATTTAGTTTGACAAATATTTATATATAGTATTACACATATAATTAAACATAATGTTGTATGTTGTTATACATGTAATTATAATTATAGTTGCATGTGGTTATACATATAGTTACACGTATAGTTAAACTTATATTTATACATGTAGGTATATATATTTATTTATATAATTTTATATATCTATACATATAGTTATCTATAGGTAAGATATAGTAAAATATATTTTATATTGCTAATATATACAAATGTATATTAAATATAAGTTGTAAATTATATATTTAAATATATTTTTGTTTAAAGCCTTTATAGTAATACATATAATAAGATTCAATTATTTATAGTTATATGTTATTAAAAATATAGTATATATAGCTATAAATATTTTTATATAGTTAAACATATAGTTATATATAGATTCTATATTCATACAAATAGTTATACATAAATATATTAAGATATAAATAAATATATAGATTTACATATATGTACACATAGTTACAAATATAGTTATATATAATTATATAGAGTGTTATATAGTTATACAATTATTTATATATAGTTATACAAATATTTATATATAGATATACACATATAGTTAAATATAATGTTGTATGTTATTATACATGTAATTATAAATATAGTTACATGTGTTATAAATATAGTTACACATATAGTTATACTTATATTTATACATGTAGGTATATTAATTTATTTATATAATTTAAATACCTATACATATATTTATGTATAGGTATAGATATAGTAAAATATATTTTTGAATACTAATATATACAATGTATATTAAATATAATTTGTAAATTATATATTTAAATATAGTTATGTATAAAGCATTTATAGTAATACTTATAGTCAAAGACAATTATTTGTAGTTATATGTTCATATACCTTTGGGTTCCAATGGCAAAAAGACAAAACAAAAAACAAACAAGTTCAGTTTACAATAAATCAGAGCAAAGTAAATGCGGTCTTGTATTTCAAGCATGCAATAAATAAATATAATTACAATTTGAATCCCCCTAGAAACAGATGACGTCATCCACATAAAAGAACAAAACTCAACCAAAATAGGCAAAGATTAGATCCACATCTAGATATGTCAACAAAGTTTGTCTCATCCTGCTAAAATTATTTATGATTTTCTGGCAATATAATTGGAAAGTCAATCAAGACCCTTGTAGAGGACCTCGCTAGAGGTAGAACAGGTGCTCTAATTTGCTAACGGCGTTGGAGAAGAGAGTGAAGTCCTAGCTTGTCGGTAATTTCAGCTGCATTCATCACATTGGAAAAATCTTGCTTATTGGCAAACACCAACAAAACTACATCTCGAAGCTTTTTCTTGTTTAGAATCCTATGCAACTCATCTCTAGCTTCAAATACTCGATATGTCATTGCTGTCCACCACAAATATGAGACCTTGGTTATTTTGTAAGTAATCCCTCTAGAAAGGGTGAATCTTGTCTTGACCCCCAACATCCCACACAGTGAAATTGATGTTTTTGTATTTAACAGTCTCTACATTGAAGACAATAGTAGGAATTGTGGTGACAATTTCACCAAGTTTCAACTTATACATAATGGTTGTCTTTCCGCCAGCATCAAGACCTAGCATCAAAATCCTCATCTCCTTGTTGGAAAATAGCCTTCTGAATAGCATTGTGAATGTAAATCCCATTTCTTCCACTAAATCTCAAATCATTTGTCATATGGAAGTAAAGAGATCTGATGAGAGAAAGAAAATAATCAATAGACCTCAAGAGATGGTCACCAGAGAGGGAGGTCAACCTTTATATGTTCTTATACCTATAGTATACATTATTAAAAAAAAGAGTTATATATAGTTAAACTTATAATTATATATAGATATAATCATACAATTAGTTATAAGTAGTTATACATAAATATACACAAAGTTATAAATAAATATATAGATTTAATTATATGAATACATATATGTAGACATAGATACTAATATAATTATATTTAATTATATAGAGTGTTACATAGTCAAATAAATATTTATATATAGTTATACACATATAGTTATAAATATTTATGTAGTTAAAGATTAAGTTATATATAACATTTTTATAGTTATACATATAGTAAAATATAATTATATATAGTTATATATTATTATACATATGATATATTTTGTTAAAAATATAGTCATATGAGATTACTCATATAGTTATAAAATATTATATAGTTAAAAAAATAATTATATTTAGTTATTAATATAGTATTAAAAATAGTTTACATAGTTATAAATATAGCTAAATATAATTATGAAGAGTTTTATATAGTTATACAAATATTTATATATAGTTATCATATACTATGATAACCACACACTCTCAAATGCCCAATTGAATTACACCACTATAGAGAAAGAACTTGTATAAACAATCTTTTCTTTTGGCAAGTTAATATCATATTTAGTGGGAACCATAGTCCTAGTATTCTATAATCAAATATCTCATAGAAAAAAAGGTGTCAATCCTAGAATGATTTGATGTATTATACTATTATCAAGACTAGAGATATTAGATAATAAATGTACATATCATCAAAATTGAAAATCGCTTATCAATACTAGAAAAAGAAGATAGAAAAGTTGTTGAAGAAGATATTAGATAGATTTTTTTATTTGAACAAATTATAGTATTGAATCAAAATGTAATTCCATGGTCAGTAGTATTTAATGAAAATGTAACTCCATGGTAAGTAGTATTGAATGAACCTTATCATTAGAAGTAGTACTCTGATCAAATTTTGAGGCAAAGTGGTGTAGATGAGAGATTTGTAGTATCTTGCAATAATGTCACTATTTGCTCGTGCTCTCATGAAGTTGTGGAACATGTTAATAATTATGTGCTTAAGTATCTTTCTTCTCAAAAAATAATGTTGATATTTACATATATATGCATATATATATATATATATATATATATATATATATATATATATATATATATATATATGTGTGTGTGTGTGTGTGTGTGTGTGTGTGTGTGTGTGTGTGCATATACACTGACCTACACACACACACATTTATACATCCATATACATTACTATACATTATATATCACAATACATATTTTTGTACTTTTTTATATATTCACACATGTATCTACATTTTCAAAGTAGTGTGTATATACTTGTATGCATGCATATACTACTGAACACCCACACAAACACACACATATACCTATATACATAATGTATTTTTAATGGTACACATGAAACTATTATATATAAATATGTGTGTGTGTGTGTGTGTAAATGTATTTAAAATTTTATGATTTTGAAAATTTAATTAAAATAAAATATTATATATTGTACACAATTTATAAAATATTGTAAATTCTTTATATTTAAAATAAATTTGTGTGTGTGTGTGTGTGTGAAGCATATTAATGAATAAAATGAAATTATTAATTAAATATATGAGCTTCTATTTTATTTAAATAGTTGTTTTTTAATATTTATATTAAAATTGCTATCACTATACTCATATAAATAAATAAAAATGACATATTTGTAAATTATGTTGTTTTTACAATTATGTTAAAAATTAAAATATTGGACATAAATAGATAATATTGTTTTTGTTTTTCTATATAATTTTTTTAAAATATTAATGTATATGATAAATTTCTACCTATTATTTATTGTTATTAATAAATTTTTAGAAATTTTATAATTAAAACAATTATATTGTAGTACATATAAATACATGTCTTTAATGTTTTGTAAAAAATCAATTATTTCTTTAATTATGTTCAAACAAAATAGATTACCATATAAATACAAGATTGAATTTTTCTACAAGTTATTATTATTTTTATTTTATACAAAATATATAAATGACCATATAAATATATGAATTTATTTTTTAAAATAATTATTTTTAATTTTTTTTTTAAATTTGAATAGATGACAATGTTTTTTTTGTAATTAATAGATACATTTTAAATATTATTTATTTATAATAAATATAACATATTGCATATTATGAGGTGCAATTTTTATTTTGTAAATAAATTTTATTTTTAAAGTTTTATTTTTGTAAATTGAAACATCACATATATATTTTAGAATTTTTTATAATATTTATTACACAAACATATTGTTATTTGTTTTGAAATTTACCACATGAATTTTAACAAATTAACATTTTATTAGAAATCTAGTAAAATGATATTAAGTGAAACAATAATACAAACCCTAAACATATTAAATCATATTTTTTTTTTATATAAACATATAAAAATACATTAAAAATACATTTAAGGTTGAAAAAATTATATTTAAGTTCCTAAAATATATGGAAAAAAGCTAAAGATTTATACAATATCAAATATATATATATGAATTAGATGAATGATAGGAATGGATATTAAGTTTCTGAAGCAAGTAGGTATACATGTAGTAGTTGTAGTTATATTTAGTTTTTCATGTAATTATATATATTTAAACATATGGCTATGTATAGGTATTGATGTAGATAAATACATTTATATATAGTAATATGTTGATATACATATTGTTAAATACATTTATATATAGTTATATATAAATGTATAAATCTTTATACATTTAAGTTCCTCACATCAACAAGTGTATTTAAACATAACTATGCATCAATATGCATGTGTGATATAATTCAAATTTCTTAAATAAATATATTTTACTATATCTATAACTATAAAAATAGTATACATAAACATAACTATGTATAGATATAACAACATATATTTATTATCCATACATATATATATATATATATATATATGAAATTAATTGATGATAGACACATTGCTTTTATTATTATATTTTGGAAAGTGGCTGCATAAAGGTATATATAATTGTGTGAAGAAGTGGTTAGGTGTAACAAAATAAACAAAATAACATTGTCATTATTTTTGGCCAACAAAAGACTCTAGTTGGAAAAATAAGCTAAATATCGAAATGACATTGAATTAATCATATCTATGCTTGGAAAAAAACACCAAGCGCCTTGACATGGAGCTCATCTAGTGGCGCATCGTCATCACCATATTTTACAGTCTCTTAACTTCAACTTCTTCTAAGGTTTCAAAAATTCAGCCATGGAATTTGACAAATTCTATGTCAAAGAGAATGAGAGGTTAAAACTAATTCGATCTAACTAGTTTGATTAAAATTGAGTTTGATTTGATATATTTATTCTAGTTTGATTGAATAAATATACCATTTTATTATTGTTTTTTTAATGTTTGATTTTATTTTACTCCTAAATAATAAATAAAGAAATTTGATTTCAATTTATATGGTTCTGTTTCTCATGAAATACTATGAAAAATTTATTAGAAATCTGAAATGATTTCACCCAACACATGAATAATAACAAAATAGTCATATATAAAGTTGAATCCACTATCCCACATGTCAAGTAAAGAGAAAATAATGTAAACCTACAATATGATCAAAATAAATAATGAATATTATGTAAAGAAGACGTCTCATTATTGTGGCATAGGGAAAAGTTGAGAGAGAGAGAGAGAGAGTGGGAGAAAGAGAGATAGAGGGAGGGAGAGATAGAGAGAGAGGGGGGAGGGAGAGATAGAGAGAGGGGGAGGGAGAGAGAGGGGGGGGAGAAAGAGAGAGAGAGAGATGAAGAGAGCGAGAGAGAGATTGAGAGAGATGGAGAGAGAGAGAGAGAGAGTGAATTGAAGAGAGAGAGAGAGAGAGATGTGGAGAGAGAGAGATGTAGAGAGAGAGAGAGAGAACAATAGAGTAATGCCTATTTATGAAAGAAATGATACAACTAACTAATGAGTATTTTGTGAAAAATAGTAAGAGATCAAGCAAGACATTTCCTAGTAATGGTTTAATATCAAAAGACTAAAGAATTTATATAAGAAATTATGTTAATGGATGTGCTAAATTTGAGGAAATAAAATTAATTGATGCTTAGAAAAATAATCGCATAATTTATAAGCTATATAGTAATGTTTGAATAATTTCCAGCATCCCATTAAAGAAATAGGAAATGAAAAGTTTTTTTAGATCAACTCAAGCTAGTGTGATTGTTGCTTAATATACTACTAAGGTTGATAACTTAGTAAAATTTGTTTTCTAAATAATGAAAAACAATGAAAAAAATTGACCTTTTTGGAAAATGACTGAGAATTAAATTCAGATGTTGATATTTATGAAGCAATCATATATGAGAAAAATATGGATATAGCTTTAGAACTAGAGAAAGATAAAGTTTTGTAATTATTTAAGAACAAGGGATGAGACAATCCAATATAGTGAAATATGTGAAGATCAAGTTAGTGAACTGAAGAGCTTTAGCACCTTGGACTCTAATGATAGCTTGCAAAGTACGTAAAAAAATGTAATTGTGTGCCCAAATGAATGATTTAATTTTATAGTTGTGATGCAAAAATTTATATATATTCTAATTTTTCAAAAAAAAGAAAGTAGAAACACAAGACATAAAGCACTCTTGAAGGAATTCCAAGAATATTTTATTTAACAATCAAAAAGAGCCTAGAAGGCGATCCTTCAAAGCTGATTGTAATTTAGATTCACATAACTAACAATGTAATAATATATATATATTAATCAAGAACAACATATTTTACAATAGATCTAGAATATGCCTTGTGTTTTAGTCATTATTTTCAACTAGTGTCATATTAAAGATCTATGTGAAGGAAGGTAATAATTTATGCCTTGTGTTTTTGGAGAAACACAAGGCAAAAAACACTCTTACAATTTCTTTGAACTAGGAGCAACATATTCATTAATATCTAATATATTTTCGGAGAAAATGAGAGTGGTTCAAAAAATTTAGAAGACTTCTATATTATTATTTTTTATCTAGAGATGTAATTTACTCATATAAATTAGATAATTAGTATATGCTATTATGAAATAAGAAGGAATTAACTTTTGATATGTTATCCCTAGAATTATATGAGTTTGATGTGATTCTGAGAAGGAAATGGTGGTCAAAATAAAATACCAAAGTTTTTTTTGTTTTTTTTTTATTTTTGATTCGTTTTATTTTTTTATTTTTTTATTTTCTGTTTGTTTTTTAGTTTTTATTAGTTTATTATTTTATTATTTTATTATTTTTATTATTTTTATTATTTTTATTATTTTTATTATTTTTATTATTTTTATTATTTTTATTTTTTTTTTATTTTTATTATTTTTATTATTTTTTTATTTTTTTATTTTTATTATTTTTATTATTTTTATTATTTTTATGTTTTTTTATGTTTTTTATTTTTTTTTATTTTTTTATTTTTTTATTTTTTTATTTTTTTATTTTTTTATTTTTTTATTTTTTTATTTTTTTATTTTTTTATTTTTTTATTTTTTTTATTTTTTTTATTTTTTTATTTTTTGTATTTTTGTATTTTTTGTATTTTTTGTATTTTTTGTATTTTTTGTATTTTTTGTATTTTTTGTATTTTTTGTATTTTTTGTATTTTTTTGTATTTTTTGTATTTATTGTATTTTTTTATTTTTTTATTTTTTTTTATTTTTTTATTTTTTTTTATTTTTTTATTTTTTTTATTTTTTTTATTTTTAAAATTTTTTAAATTTTTTAAATTTTTTAAATTTTTTAATTTTCTTAAATTTCTTAAATTTCTTAATTTTTTTAAATTTTTTAAATTGTTTAAATTTTTTAAATTTTTTAAATTTTTTAAATTTTTTAAATTTTTTAAATTTTTTAAATTTTTTAAATTTTTTTGATTTTTTAATTGTTTTTATTATTTTATTTTTTTTATTTTATTTATTTTATTTATTTTATTTATTTTATTTATTTATTTTTATTATTTTTATTTTTTTTATTTTTTTATTTTTTAAATTTTTTTATATTTTTTTTATTTATAATAATAATTAAAAACAAATATCTTATCTTGAGAATTAATGAATTGTTTGATTAGTTAGATATAATAAAGCATTATGTAAAATAGATTTGTGATCTAATTATCATGAAACAAAAATTAAAGAATCTTCTTTTATGAAACACGTGCCAAAATATAAAACATATATAAGTGGTCGATAAATTTAATGTCAAGATGGGGGGCGTCTACTCCCCATTTTAGTCAAAAAAAGAAGCATTACCTCCTTTTTTTTGTTTTATTATTTTTCTAGCATAGATCAACATATAATAAGCATTGAGATTTCAAAAGTATATATTTCTTACATCTTTTGCATTCGCCTAATTCATAGTGAAAAAGAGAGGAAAAGAGAATGGCCCATAATATATAAAACCATGTGCCGAACAATGTAAATTTTGTTTTTCATTTAATATATATATATTTGTTCTATTTCATAAATCTAACAAATAGGAAATCAAGTTGTTCTCAACAATTGGTATTGGAGGTTTAGGTTGTGCATTATGATGCCCCATTGGGTGAAGTTACTATTGATGATAATAATAAATTTAATAAATAGTAAAAATTATGCAGACAATATCAGCATGTCAAAAGAGGCATTATCATTTCTCATACATATTGTTTTGCATGAATTGTCTAGAAGTCATATTTTGCAGACAGTAATGACTGCATATGAAGGAAAAGTGAATAAAAAAAAAATTTATCGAATGAAATTTGGATTCTAGAAAATATAGATGGAGGATTATATATACTAGAAAAATCTATATCAACCTATTTCGAAGAAAAAGATAGAATCTATGAAGAAATAAAAGCATATACTAACACTTGAAAATCATTCAATATATGATATCTTACCAACTTACTTTCGATATAAAAAATGAGAAGAGCATAGTCAGGCTTATGAAGGCTCTTGCTAGTATATACGAAAAACTAATTGATGCTAAAAAAGTACACATTATAAGGTGTTTTTTCAATTTGAAGCTGATAGAAAGCACATCAGTGACCCAACAACTCAATGAAGTCAACACAATCATAACCCAATTAAGTTTGTTTGGTATTGAAGTACAGGTGTCAACCGGGCCGGGCCGGCCCGGCCCGGCACGAGGCACGGCACGGAAAAATTCTGTGCCCGGGCCCGTGCCGTGCCCGGGTCAGGCGCGTGTCGTGCCGTGCCGTGCCTGACCCGGCATGGTTCGGCACGTGGCACGGCACCCCGGCATGGGTCAGTCCCGTGCCGGGTGTCCCGTGAGCCCGACCCCAGGAAGCCCCTCCCGCATAAAAAGATCGCGGGTCGGGTCTGATTCGACCCGACCCGCGGCCTTCCCGTATCCTGAACCGCTCGGACAGGCATGCCCGAGTGGGCCAGGCAAATACTTATTAACCAACCTTTTTGCACATACTTATTAACCAACCTTTTTTGTCATAAAGACTAATAATTAGTATGATTTGAAAGAAATAGTACTCTTGGCTTTGTAAGTTTCATATTCATTTAATTAATGTACATTTTCTTCAAGTTTCACAAGTAAGAATCATAAGGGTAAAAGGAACTCATAAGGATTGTTATTACCTTATGAGTCACACACACAATTGTATATGTCATGAGGATTTCCTATCACCATCATTTTTTGTAATGTGTGACTTTCACACTAAAGGTAAACCCCTTGAGAGAATATTTTATATAACTTCTATCCCTAACAAGAACTAGTCCCTCTAAGATTTATATAATAGATTGGTGTATAAAATCATCTGCACTTTTGGCTTCGTAATCAACATACTCATGACAATTAACATATCCAAATTTTAGAAAATGATGTATGTGTTTATCTCATGCATCCCAATTGAAAGGGTTTTCACAACCTCCTTATCAAATGTATGGTTGAGCCTTATAGTTTACTTGTTATCATTCACTATGAACACCTCACACAACTCACTATTAGTCAAAATCTTAATTCAAGTTCTATTTAGTCATCATCCATCAATACTTATAACATAAAATAAACCAAACTATTAATACATCAATAATCCAAACTAATTACATCACATAATTTAAATCACATAAACCCTAAACTATGCTAATTTCATATAAATTTGTGAATATATACCAAGAGGAGAAAGGTTTGAGAGCCATGACCTCAACTTTAGGGATTGCCATGAATTGCACATCCCTCACGTGCTTGTGGAACTTTAAGGGAGTGTGAAATTTAGCCCTAGAATTTTTTTTTTGTCGTGGTTTTGCTTGTTTCATGAGGGAGAAGAAGAAGAAATGAAGAGATCTCTTGAAAATTATCTAACTTTCTCTTTTATACTCAGATAACTTTGTATTATTCTAAGTAGGAAATTGTGACTTTCAGAAGAAATTCACCACTTCGGCCTAATCTTTCTATAATTCAAACTTGTGGTACTATGAAATAGTTGTGACTTCATGCTTTCATCCAGCTATAATCCATAGATAGCCACAATATTGTTAGGATGCCATGACATTTTCACTTGACTTACACATACAAGGCACAATTATGTCTTTCTTTGAGGATAAAAGGTATGACATTATAAATGGTTGTACTGGAGTATTATTCTCTATAATATTGAGTGTCCCAAAAGGCACAACTTTGAATGATTGTTATGACTTTAACATTATTACTCATGACTCTTTAATTTTGTGTAGCTCAAAAGTCATAGCCTTATAAAATTGACATGATTCTAACTTGAGACTACCGACGTGATATAAAGAAAAAGTCATGGCTTTATGAAACTATTTGTGACCTTAAGAACCAGTGGATAAATTAGTTGCTTTGATGAAGAATTAATGGTGTATCCATCAAAAATTTTCGAGCTAAGTATGGTTGAGACTCCAAGATAAAATCCTAGTCATTGAGAATATATTGTATGGTTAAAAGATTGGACTAATGAGTTGGTAGACTTGTGACATGCAAAAACTTTCACCAACCATTTAGGTAGAATTTCAGCCATTAATGGATATCAAAACTCTTAGAGACTTATAGATTTACCTCCTCTACTTTATGCATTATATATTAGCTTCATTTCCATGTTTACATATAATTAATAATCACCAAAATACATAAGAATATTCAATAAATTGAACATTGAATAATCTCTCATACTAAAATAATTAATTTTTTCTCTAATCAATAACTTTTCTCTCCAAAAATAAAAATACATTATCATAATGAATTACTAGGATCTAGTTTGAGTGTTGTAAGGTCTAAAAATAGTGGAGAAACTTTAAGCGAACATATTAACAAGAACTATGGAATTTAAGTTATACATCTATATTTGTGGGTCATTGGACATGTGTATTTGTTTATATGATGTATATGGATATTTAGTACATCAAACATATAGAAAAAAAAAGTTTTTATGCTACCACCCAAACAATATTATGTTTAACATCTATAGCTAAACCATCAAATCCTATTTAACTCCATCGAAGATTTCTATTGTCCTTGCAATCTTTTAAGTATATTACTCCACTTCCTTCTTGTTGGTCTTTTTATTTAGCTTATCTATAGCTACATTGTCTCTAAGAATTTTTATTCATTTGATGCCACAACTATAGTGAATATCATGGCTCATTCTTCTCTACTCCAGTATCCTATTTCATTTTGGATCACAAACGTAAATGGCACTGATTACTATCATGACTTTGCCTTTTTGCTTATCTTTCTTTTTCTTTTTGTAGTTTCAAAGTTGTGGCACTATGCATAGTTTCTACTTTCTTTTTCACCTTCTATTTGCCCTTTTCTTTTGGTAACTCCAAAGTTGTTACACTATGCATAGTCATTGCTTTGTCTTTAGGTATTATATGGACAAATTTTGTTTGTATCTCCTAAGTCACGGTGATGAATCACAGCCATAGCTTTGTCTTTCTTCTTTTTTTGGCCATTTTTGGTATCATTTGTTGATGATGGAGAAACTATTATCTCTATTCTCACATCCACATCATTAAGTTTTTCATTTCTCTCCAATTGTATTTTCCTCATTAGCATTGCCATTACAAATATTCTTGGATTTTTCAATTACACATGCATATAACTTATCAACTTTCTTCAATTTAGTCACCAGAGCTTTATAATTCACTTCTACTTTTTTCTCTTTATTATTTGAGGCCATATCTTTGTGTTCCTCTATAAGATGCTTGATCTTTAATTTTTTGTATACTAGCTATGGAGATTGTCTCTTTCATTTCATCTTTATATTAGATAGTTGAGGCTATTTCATCCATTTCCTCTTCAAAAGTTTCATCCATCACTATTTCCATTGTATAGGGATTTCAAATAAAATATTTTTTCAGATTTAAACAAATTTATGGCTTCTTCGTGCGCACTCTCTATCTATCTATCTATCTATCTCTCTCTCTCTCTCTCTCTCTCTCTCTCTCTCTTTCTTTCTCAATCTCTATCTATTATCTCATCTTTTCCTCTTCATAAGAATGGACTCTCATTAAATTTCCCAATAATTCATCAAGTTTAGCAATCTAATAAGATTCAATGTTGGAATATTCTCGCTCATTGATGATAGGGTTGATAATGTTTGCCATAAGGTTTGAAATCAAAGTCACTTCCTTGAGCATGATAAGTCTCATTGCAATCATAATTTGGGACATTTTGACTCATTGATGCAACTTTTCTAAAATATATTTCATTTTATTCATTATCGTATCATAGTTGTTTATTATAACTTGCATGGAAGTCTTGATAAGAGTGGAAAGATATTCAAATTTTTTATTGGGGTGGCTGGAAAGATAAAAAAAAGAGAAAAAAATGCAAGCAAATCCAAAAGCTAACTATTCTCATTCAAACTAGGTAATATGGCTTAGAATTTAGCACTGAAAATATTTATCAAACATAATTCTTTCTAAATTACTAAAAAGGAATTATTCTTTTACAATAATAATTAGGTCGACTCAAATTTGATTAAACAAACTAAATAATCCATGGAAACAATACAAAAAACTTAGTGTAACTTTGTTGCTCTACCTAATTTAATCAATTATGTAATATAGAAAAACACATTAACAAGAATATCTAATCAAGTGAGATCAATAAGTACAAAGGTCATACAAGTAGTATAATAGACTTTCATCTAGATATCAATCTCACAATGATTGTATTGGTAGTTCAATTATTCAATAAGAGATGACTAATTTTTAGTATAATGGATACTCATCTTATTAGGCTAACTATGGTTTATGTTTTATTCATATAATTTATGTGATATTATTTAAGTTGCTTGACTTATTTTATGTTGGACATAAAATAAAGGTTAGGGTATTATGCAATAACTCCATGCCTTATAGGCATATAAGGTGGTTGTCACCATTGATCTCTTCACAATAGTAGTCCCCTCATAGTTTTCTACTCAGCACATGACCACCAAGAAAATAATTAATAGAGTCATGGCACTATGAAATATCCATGACTTCACATGCTTTCATTAGTTTGTACTCCATAGAGGGTCATTCACTTTTATAATGCATAAAATTTGCACTTGGTATGCACCTACAAGTCACTGATATGCCCTCCTTTGAAGATAAGAGTAGTAGTCTTAGAAATAGTCATACTTGAGTAATATTCACTATAATATTGAATGCCTCAAAATTCATGGCTTTGAATAATTATCACTGCATTAAAATTTTTTCCATTATAATATCCACTAAGACATGAGTACTTTTGGCTCTTTATTTTTCTATAGCTTAAAAGTTTTGGCTTTGTAAAATTGTCATTATTCTCACTTGAGGCTACCAAACCTTATAAAGATAAGGTTATAGCTCTGTGAAATTGGCCATGACCTTGAGCACTAGTGGAGTACTTGGTTATTGTGTTGGAGAATTAATGTCGTAGCCATTAAAATTTTCCAAACTAAGTATGATTATTACTCCATGATAATATCATAATCATTGAGAATATTTCACACAATGAAAAGATTATGCCAACAAGATGGAAGGGTTGTGGCATACAAGAATTTCCACTAACCATTTAGGTAAAGTTTTGGACAAGAATGGATACCAAAACTATTAGAGACTTATAGATCTTTCTTCCATGTTAAATACTTCAAAAGACTCATTGATTTCATGACTATTCATTAAAATTCTCTAAAATACTAAAAATCATGAAATCAATACATATTAATCTCATTTCCATATTTACACATCAATATAAACTACCAAAATAAACAAGAATGTTTAATAACTTGAACACTAAAAAATGTGATACCCTCTCTAATGAGTTTTTGGGATAATGTCTAACCAATAAAATTAAGTAGTATAACAACATCATAATAGTCATTTATGAGTCTATACCTTTTAGGCAACTCATGAATTATCTTTAATGATTATTTCATATGTGTATTTTTATTATCCAAACTCAACTATCATAAAGTTGTGAACAAGTGCGGTATTTAAAACATCTACACTTTTGGCCTCGCAAGTGGTATGCTCATGATAATTAACATTTCTCTTCTATCAAATCTCACTAGTAGTAATCATATGACTGAAAGTAGCTAGTATGACTATCAGTACCATATGAGTTGCCTCCACTTACACATGTTTTCTGACTTACATATCACCATCCATCATTATGACACATGGCTCCTACACTAAATTTAAAATCCTTTAAAAAATATTCTATACAACTCTTATATTAATTGAGGGTGAGTTAATAAAGATATGGACAATGAATTAGTTTATATAAGTATTCATGCATGCAGCTTCGTAAGCATCTTACTAGTAATAATTAAACCTTTCTCAAATTTAGGTTTTGATATATAGATTTATCTTGTGCTTATGGATGGACAAGTTGTTACTCATAAATGATTAAATATTTATGAGTGTATTTTATGACTTACCTATCACCATCTACCATAATAATATGCACAAACCTACCAATAGTAAAATTTTAATTTCAATTCTATATAAATAACATATCTATCAATAATAAAACCACAAGACAAACTAAATAAAAAGTTAATCAACTATATATCCATCATATATAACAAAATACATCAATCTTTAATCTAAATTTAACCAAACATAAGGGAATAATTCACATGAGATAATTTAAAATATATCTCAGAAAATTTTAGATTACTAATATTAACCCTTGGGAGAATCTAAGATTCAAAACCCTAAACTCATAATTCTCATTTTTTAAACCTCAGAATTACACCTAAGTTGAAGTTATAATTACTCCCCCATTAGGGTTTAAGCTTATACCTTGCATCATTCCTTGCTCATGAATCCCTCCTAGAGTTTAACTTTAAGACCTCTCTCTTTTTTGAACTCAATTTTGTGATCTTTCCCCTCTATATCAGATTTTGGGTTTTTTTTTGTATTAGGTTCAATTCTTGATTTTATACTAATGTGTTTGTGTATATTTTCAAGTGAGAAGTCATGTCATTGGGAAACACCTATGATTTTAGCCATATTTCTCTATTATGCAATGTCATGATATTGTAGTTGGTTGTGGCTTTGGTCTTTTTCTTTTATCAGAATGTCATGGAACTTGGAATAGCCATAGCTTGTGCATTTGTTATTTGTAATACAAAGTCATGACATTGGGAATGGTTTTGACTCTTGAATCTCCTTTCTGTAACACAAAATCATGGTGTAGGAATGGTTGTAGTTGGTTTATTTATCTTCTATAACCCAAAGTAACAACACTAGGAATGATTATGGATTTGATATTTATCCTATATAACACGAAGTTATGGTATTGAGAATGATTATCACTTTGGTCTTTTCTCTAGAGTAAAAAGTTATAGTTTTGGAAATGACCATAGCATAAATAAATACTCTATATAACTCTATGTATCTAAACGTCACGACACTAGAGAATTACTATACTTTTCTCTTAGTATTTGTGGCTCTGAAAAGAGAAAGTTATGTCACTAGAGAATATTATAGCTTTTAGCATGGATGGGATACTTAGTTATTTCAACAAAAAAATTAATGTCATACTGATTAAAGTATTATAAACCTAGAATGACTATGAATCCAAGCAAGTTATACAACCAAAAAGCATACATTGAATAGTGAAATGATTATGTTAACGAAAAGGTAGAGCTTTAGTGTAAGAAGATTGTCATGATTAATTGTGTAGAGTTTTAGCTAAGAATAAATGTAAAAATAACTGTATATACTCTTAAAGGTATAACTAAGTCATAACTTGAGAAATGCTATGACTTTACATGATTTTTTGTTCCCCTCCTACACAAGAATTCAACCAAGTATAATATTTCATACAAAAACTACTCCATTTCTCTATAATTTATCATAATCATTCAAAACTTCAAATTTGTGAAATTATTCTATTTAAAGCCTTATTTCATACAAACACATCAACAATAATCACTAAAATAAAAAATAATATTTGATATTTAACATACTGAATAGTTTTTAAAACTTATTCTACTTGGTCTCTACATCATCTTCCTTTGATGAAAAGGCTTATTAATTATAAAATGATTTCATAAATCAAAGATGAATGAAAGTTATTCAGTCCTTTGTATGATCTCAATCAATCTTCTTATAAATAAGTCATCATGTGGCCCACAACACTCAAACATCATCTCTTCAATCAATCTAAATCACATTACTCCTTGCCACCGCCTTGGATGAAATCTACATGTAATCAACATGTGAACCTAGAGATGACATTATTTTATTTTTCTAATCATTAGAATAATAATCAACATTTAATTATATCTAACCATTATAATTAATGTTTTGCTTATTGTTGAACAAGTGAAACTTGTCCATAGTCAATAAATTTGATTCATATTAATGCTTTTACCAACATGTGCCTTGCCACCACCTTGGATGCAGATGTTATTAATAAAATTTGTACTATAAAAGATATCTCATATGGTCACTTAAAAGATTTTGACTACAAAGCTTACATTTATATCCCATAAGATGAAAAAATTAAATTCAATGATATTGCACATCTATGCATCTTTATTGGCTATGAACACAAAGAGTTTGTGTATAAATTTTATGACCCAATTTATAAGAAGCTTTTTTGGAGTATAAAAATAAAAATATTGTTTGAGCATGATTGTAACCTTCCAACTACGAAACATGGAAAATAAAAAAAGATGGATATTCTAATGATGAGAGATCTGCTTGAACTAACTCTCAGTAATCAGAAGCCAAAAGATATTGATGAGGCCATATGAAAAAAGGTACACAATAAGTCCTCTACCACAATGAGACAATGAGTTGGAAATATAACTTTCCATTATATCTCAACTATTGTAAAAGTTGATAATAAGTGAAAAAAAGTTAAAATTGATGTATATGAAAAATATATTGAGAAATAAAATTCTGATAATTTGGAAATTGGTTAAGATACAATATCAGGATGGATCTTATATGGATGATCCCAATAACTTTTTAAGTACCTTGGCTCCCAATAACTTTGATGATCATCACTAAGATTCTTTTAAGTGAGGTTGTGAGTTGGACGGGAAAAGAGATTTCTCTAAACATTCTCATATCTAAGGAACTTAAAATAAGAAGTAGATTAATTTCAAAACTCACACTCGAGGAGAAAAATGGGAGTTCTTTGAAACGAAAGTTCATAATAAAATATTACTACAGTAATCAAGTAGAACATTTTAAGAAGAATTGTCCCAAGTGGAGGAAAATTCAAGAGGAGCATAGGAAGAGAGATGTGGTTAGAAGGGTGCCTAGTAAATTTGTCACAGAAAGAAATATTGCCTTTTAAGCAATGTTGTAATGTACAATAAAGTAAAGTTGAAAAGTGACTAGGTAACGAATATGGCTACAACCTTACCTGTCAGACTAAACCTAAACTTGTTTGTAAATTTTCATTTGGAGACATTGAAATAGTCAAGATCAATGATGGAAGAATCTCAAAAATAGTGGATATCAGTGATATTCATCTAGAGACAAACAAGGGATACTGACTATTTCTTGGGGACGTCTAATATATCTTGGAAGTTCGTATGAACCTGCTATCCATAGTAATGTTGGATAGCATGGGTCATGTGGAGAAGTTTAGAAAAAATCAATGGAATTTGTCTAAAGGATCATTGACTATAGCAAGGGTTAAAAGGGTAAATTTTTTTATATTAGCTCAGCTAGGACAAGCTCAAATCAGATAAATACATGTTGAGAAATTACTAACTATGATTCTGAGCTGCATTAGTCTGTGTGTGTTTATGTGGATAATAAACTTTAATCAGAAAAAGAATTTCATACTCACTATTCAAAAGCCACCTAATGATGGTAGGAAAGTTGGTACGACTAGAAAAAGTAATACTACTATGAAACTTCCATCAAGGAGATTGAGAGTAGTCGATCTAGATTTCTCAAGTATTTATTCTTAGACAAACAAGAATCTCAAAAGAATCCCTAATGATATGAATTTTACTTCAACTAATTTTGAGGGTCACACTAATCGAGTGGGAGCTTATGAGTTAAAAGTAAATGATAATTCTTTTACTTCAGTTGCTCTTCAAAATCAATTGGATCAAGAGAAAGCTAATGGCTTGGATAGAAAAGTGGAGCTCTCAAAATATTATAATTTCTAGATAACTTTTTTTCATATGGGGAATAAGAAATAGTTTATAGTCTAAAAAATTTTTTGTGACTTACATTCACTAAATCCAAACCAAGAACACTACTCAAACTATCCAAATAGGGTAGAGGGGGAGATTGTTAGGTTTGCTCGGTTTTGGGCAAACTAAAATATTGTGTTTGTTTTAATTTTTAAACAAGAGTGGGTGCTCTTATTTAAAGTTCATGTCTATATCAAATTAAAATGGTCAGTTTTTTTATTATAAAATGGCATATGTGGGTAGAGAAAAATACACAAAACCTATACTATAATGAAGGAACCTTAGGAGAGAATGGGGTGCACATTCACGGATCATGTATAAAAGTCATTGACTTGTAGAAAAATGGGAACTCACCTAGTCTTGCATGTAAATGAGATTAGAGTAGTGAATGAGAATTATTGTAGTGTGTATGTAAAACATGAACAGCATATGCATAATTTTTGTGTGCTTTCTCATTTTTGTGTTTCTATTTTGTAAACTATGTGCGCATGAATCGAGTGTAAAAATAGAATCAATTAAGGATTCCCATTTAGCATGTGTGCTTTTGTTAGAGAAAAATGGGAAAACTCTCTATTTTTGTTCTACACATAATTTCAAGCTCTCAAATTTTTTTTATGGACCTATGTCATGATTTATAGAACTTTTTCTAATTTTTGTAATATTTAAGAAGTGCAATTTACTCTCTTTTCTTTTTATATTTATGATGGTTGCTAGATTCGTGTAGAGTTTGTCTCAAGCCCTTGCAAAGTTTGTATTGGTATTCTAAAGAATATTATTATTATGTCTGTGTTGTGCTCAAGTTGTGTTCATATTGTGTTTAAGCCGAGCTTGTGTTGTGTTCATGTTGTGCTCATGTTATGTTTGTGTTGTGGTAGTATTGCTTGAAGTTCCTCTAAAATATGGGGTCAGAATTGAAATACAATTTTATAGGTATTTTCAAATATTTCTTTGATTTGTAATAATTTGGACTTTGAGACTTTGTATGTGTGTAAATATTCTTCTAATTTTGAGAGCTGAATAGTTATTATGATTGTGTGATATTTGTGGTAATTTATTTTTATACTTTTAAGCATAAGTAGAGAAATATAAATATATATATTTTAGACAGTTTGAAATATATTTTATTATGTAGTTTGATTTACATAATAATAAAATTTTAGTAATCCGAAAGCTCGTTTTTATTTCGTAGTGCATTTTTAGGTAAATTTTCTATCAAAAATTAAATAATTTTAATAAGATCAAAAACATCAAATCAACTTAACAATTAGACCTAAAATTTGTTCCCTGTCTATTCTTAATTTGTTGGGCAGTAACTCTTAGAATAGATGTACAAGATTAAGTGTTTTCTATCCATGTGAATGTTGAAAAGTACGAATGTATGTTTCTACCCCTCACAATTACCAGCAACCATTTGACTAATTTCCATTGGTGTTCATCAATTTTATGTATATGATATACATTATTCAATATTCACATAGATAGCAAGCTAATCCGAATATCCAAGATATATTAAACATCTCTTCGAATTAACTAACATTCACTACAAGAAAATATCAATTTAGCTAGGGAATTTTAGCTAGTGATCAATCTCTAGCTAAATTGTAAGGGATTAGCTGAGGAATTGCAAGAGATTTCTGATTTTTTTTGGAAAAAAAATATCAATAGATTAGCGAAAAAAAAATTTGAAAATTTTGCTCAAAAAAAGCGTGGGATTTAGCGACAGAAAATTTTCTTAACTTCCACTGAAGAAAAGTGAGGATTTTAGCGATGGATATTGCGATGGAATATCCCTCGCTAAAAAAAAATTCATGATTTAGCGACGGATTTTGCGATGGATTTTCCCATGCTAATAAAATCCATGATTTAGCAACGGATTTAGCAACGTATTTTTCCTTGCTAATAAAATTCATGATTTAGCGACAGATTTAGCGACGGATTTTCTCTTGCTAATAAAATTCATAATTTAGCGACGGATTTTTCCTTGCTAATAAAATCTATGATTTAGAGACAAATTTAGCGACAAATTTTTCCTCGCTAATAAAATCCATGATTTAGCAACTTATTTACCCTTGCTAATAAAATACATGATTTAGTGACGAATTTAGCAACATATTTTCTCTTACTAATAAAATCCATGATTTAGCGACGGATTTTCCCTTGCTAATAAAATCTATGATTTAGCGATGGATTTAGAGACAATCTATCCCTAAGTAATAAAATAAGTATTTTAGCTATAGATTTAGTGAACGAATATCCCTAGTTAATAAAATTCATGAATTAGTGACGGATTTAGCGACGGAATATCAATAGAAAATAAAATCCTTAATTTTGCGACGGATTAAGGTACGGAATTTTCCTAGTTAATTAAATCTGTAATTTAGCTACGGATTTAGCGATGGTATTTCCCTAGCCATTATTTAATTATATAATTTTGTTTATTTATTATTTGTATTAAAATTTTATTTAATTTTGTTTATTAAATTTATGTTTAGTCTATAGATGAGAAATCCTTGAAACACACATTCTCCTCATAAAATAAAAAAAATTGATATCATAAATAATTAATTTAAAATATATAAAAATACTAAAAAAAATTATAGTAATAAGGACTAAAATAACTATTTTTATGATATATTAATTTTTAAAAAAATTATACAAAAAATTTTTCTAAAATTTTTATTTAAGAAATTAAAGAATTAAATTAAGGTAACATTAAATAATTAATTCAATAAGTATAATAATTTTTTTGATAATTTAAAAATTAAATTAACATACATTAAAATTTGTACTAATTTAAATGTAAATTAATTTAATGTATGATAAAATAAAAAATATTTTCAAAAATATCTGAATTGACGAATAAACTAGTAAATATTAATATTATTATAAGTATTAAAAAAATTTTATGATTATAGATAACTTTTAAAAAAATAAATAATACAAATCTTGAAAATTTTTAAATATAATAAAAATATAATTTTTTCAATAAAGTTAAAAGAAAATAAAATAATAATTATAAATAAATATATAGATGTTTAATCCTACTAAAATTTATAAAAATTAAACAATTGATTAATATTTTTACAATTAGCTTTAAATATTAAGTTTTTATTTCATATTATCTTAGTAAAAATAAATATGAATTCTTAAAAATTTATAATCATAAAATATAAATTTTTATAGATTTTTTAACATTAAGAGTATTTTATTACTTTTATGCGAGTGGCTAGAAAACAAATCATCTTTTCATTTATGTCTTATTATATGATGTTTGTTAATTTCATACCTATTTGATATTTTTTTAATGCAAAACATATTTTTTTTATTGTTTATATATTTATAGTTTAATTAATATTATAATAAAAAATTATAAGGTATTTGTTTTTCATTCTACCTTGCTACATGCACATTAATTTTATTGAAAAAATTTGATACTAAATAAAATTAATGAGTATTTTTTTTATTTTATATATATATTGTTTATTTAATATTTTAATAATTAAAAATAGAAATATTATCCTAAAATATACATTCTCTCTCTCGACTTGACGCATCTCTAACATAGCAGAAATCCTCCTCATTCCGCTATTATCTCTTGATGCCGATTAAACAAAAATTTATTCGAGGTTTAAGTTTTAATTTGTTATTGATTTGAGGTACGTTCATTGATTATCGTTGGATTGCTTAATCGAAGAGTAAGTATTTTCATTCTATTTTTTTTGTTTCCAAATTTCTTTTTTAATCACCATATAGTATGCTTGGATAATGTATAAAAACTTATTCGTATAAATGCTTAATGCATTTGTGATATAATGCATTGTCGTTGTGTGGATTATGATGCTTGGATACTATTTTTATTCACATGCGTTCATTGATTATGCATTGTCATTTCTGAATTTCTTCTTTAATCACCATACACACCATGATATAATGCTTGGATACTATTTTTGTTTCTAAATTCCTCCTCATTCCTCCTCAATATATAAACAATATATATACTTAGGTTTGCCAACTTTATATCTACAAAAATAGTATACATCAATATTCATGTGTATTTTATACATAACTAGTATACATACTTGGGTATGCCGACTTGATATCTACAAAAACAGTATACATCAATATGCATGTGTATTTTATACATAACTAGTATACATACTTATGTATGCCGACTTGATATCTACAAAAAATATTCAAAAATGAGTAATGATTGAATTTAAAAATAAATAAAATAAAATAAATAAAATAGATAAAATAGATAAAATAGATAAAATAGATAAAATAGATAAAATAGATAAAATAGATAAAATAGATAAAATAGATAAAATAGATAAAATAGATAAAATAGATAAAATAGATAAAATAGATAAAATAGATAAAATAGATAAAATAGATAAAATAGATAAAATAGATAAAATAGATAAAATAGATAAAATAGATAAAATAGATAAAATAGATAAAATAGATAAAATAGATAAAATAGATAAAATAGATAAAATAGATAAAATAGATAAAATAGATAAAATAGATAAAATAGTTAAAATAGATAAAATAAATAAAATAATAAAATAAATAAAATAATAATTTAGCATGTCAAATTAAATTAAATTGATCATACTCAATTGAATCAATTTGAACTATTCTACCAACTTCTAGAAAACTCAATAATATTTACCCATGTAATTGAAAATTATTGAGTAAGAGTTTCTCAATTCACTCTGAAATATTCTCATGATATGTGTTGTTGTGTGCTATGAACCCCAAATCACTTTTATTTATAAGCAAGATTCCAAGTTTTTTAATTTTTGATGCAACATTTAGTAAGCCAACACATATCTTTCACATGTCAAGTCAATCCTTGGCAGGTATACACATCATCATATAACAAGCACACTTTCAAGCACTTGGCATTAATGCACGAGAACACATAGTAAGCACATAATCAATACTTATCACTCGTGTAAGCCAATACATGGAAATCATACATACTAACACATGCTATCCATGCAAGTAAGTATGTGATAAGCTTGTAAGTCAACATATGATATAAAAATAAATATTCTTATTAATTTTTTTTTAGACTTTATTGTAATTTTTCTACATGATTCATTTATAATATTATGGTTGCACTTATCTTTAACAAAGATTATCATGGTGTGTGTGTGTGTGTGTGTGTGTGTGTGTGTGTGTGTGTGTGTAAAGATTTATATTTATCATGTATCTAACATTTTGTAAATTAAATTTATCTCAAAATTATCTCAAACATAATAACTTCATATTTATGTTTCTTGAAATAAAACACTTATATTTCTAATAATTTCAATATTCTTCTTTCAATAGATGTCTCTTAGTGTGTGATTCCTTGTGATCTCTCTTGTGTTAGTGATGAGTGTACTTGTTAAATCAAGTTTAGTAATATTAAAATAATGATTTCATATTGATATAATAAGATCAACATATAACAATGTGTCATTGACACTCAAGCTAAGATACTATATAATATATGAACCAAACTTTTTTGTACATGATTACTATTGAGAATAATATTTTTAAAAACAAATAGCATGGTAATAAAAATCCGAACCAACAATATGGTAGACTGATCGACAAAAGATGATGAATATTCTAACACTGAAAATATGAGTCTAATCCTTGTAGATGTTGGAAACGTTTTCCATGGTGCCATCATTTATCATGTTGTTTAGATGTTGTGACGTGAGTTTTACCTATTCTAAAAATGAAGCCTCATAGGTTATATATGAGCCCAATAATAATTTTGGGTTGAGTTTGGGAGAATGGTAGGTAGATAAAAAAAGTATACTATTTTAAATCTATAACATTTTTGATTTAGATAGAGGATATAAAACTATTAAAAATATTTAGAAAATTTTCATATTTATAATCCCCACAATGTCATGCAACACAATAGATTTTTTTTCTACCAAATAATGTTTTATCAACTTCAATTTATGATTTTAGCCACAACAATGTAGTTTATTATTACTCTAATAATTCAACTTCTACCAAATTTATATTAACTATAATTTATACCATTAACAACTGTGGATTATGAAGAGTTTGAGTATCTCTATAACATTGATGAATTTCATGTCATACAAGAGTATTCTCCTCACGACAACATTCGTTAGGACACCCTTTATTCTGTCGTGTTAATAACATCATCTTTTAACACACGGTAATTTTTTTGTGCTGCAATATGTTTATTTTAAACAATTTAAAAAACTAATAAATATGAGTAGTAATTGTTAGTTGAATGTTGTAGTTATTAGTTGAGTACCATAACTATTAGTTGTAACCTACAAGCTTGAATCTAAGTTTCATGTTCCACAAAATTTGTGGAAGATGTATCTTGTAATAAATAGTAATAAAGAATATAAGAAAATATGAGAAGTATAATGGAAATGTATGTATCATTATAAAACATTAATTTATAGTACTAGCGAATATACGTGAGTACTCTTTTAATGTGAGTACTCTTTTATAGTTTAATATGATATAAACATATTTACTAATTAATTTTTAGTCCATAACATATATTATTAAATATTATTTCATATCTTAATAAAATAAATATAAATTATTATAATTTCAATAACATCAATACAATATAATAAAAGAATAGTAACATATCATAATAATACAGCAAAATGAATTATAAAGAACATTAATAAGTTGTAAATAAAAATAAAAATTTCAAAACTATTGAGAATTATATTGTATTTGTATATTTTTTTATCTTGAGATACTGGGATGAGATGATTCATATTGATTAAAAGTATTTATAGTTTTTTTTGTATATATAAGTGAATTTTTATTTTATTTAATAAATGATAATATAATTTTATAATTTTTATACATAATATTATATTATTGTGAGTTTTTATTTATTTTATTCACTTATTTTATTTTTTTATGGGAATACTCGATATGTAAAGTTTCATCAATCTTTTTTATTTATTATGTAAAGGCATGAGTTTTAGGTATATGTTATGAGTATTGAGTATTTCTTTTTTTATATCATCTTTTTTTTTCATTTTCATGTATTAATCTTCATATTTTTCTATATATATATATATATATATGGACATGCAGATATATGGAAGAAATTTATGATGCTTTAATAGAACATCTCTTCACTATAGAAGCAGTAGTAAATGACCATTCAAAGTAACTTCCTGCTCATGTGGAAAATTGTAGAAATATAGTATTTCTTCTCTCTCTCTCTAAACATATTTGCTAGCCATATTTTAGATATTTATTGAAGTTGTATGACTATATATAAATATTTTTATAACTATATATAAATAATTGTATAACTATATAACACTCTATATAATTAAATATAACAATATTTGTAAGTATGTATACGTATATGTAAATCTATATATTTATTTATAACTTTATATATTTATGTTTAACTATTTGCGTGAATATATCTATATATGACTATATGTTTAACAATATAAAATTATTTATAGTTATATATACAATATGTATAATATCATATTACTATAAATAATTGTATCTTTTTATATGTATTAACTATAAAAGCTTTATACATAACTAAATTTAAATATATAATTTACAACTTATATTTAATATATATTTGTATATATTAGTATTCAAAAATGTATTTTACCATATCTATACCGATACATAACTATAGGGATAGATATATAAAATTATATAAACAAATATATATACCTACATGTATAGATATAAGTTTAACTATATGTGTAACTATATGTATAACCACATGTATGTATACATATATGTAAATTTATATACTTGTTGATAACTTTGTATATATTTATGTATAACTAAATATAACTTCTCATATGAATACACACACACACACACACACAACAAATGTTTAACGATATATAATTTTTTATAACTATTTATATTATAAGTATAATAACATATAACTATACATAATTTTATATTATTAATGTATAACCTATATTTAAATATATAATTAACAACATATATTTATTATACATTTTTATATATTACTATAAAAAATGTATTTTAGTATATCCATACCTATATATAACTATATGTATAAATATATGAAATTATATGAACCAATATATATACATACATGTATAAATATAAGTTTAACTATATGTGTAACTATATCTATAACTATATGTAACAATATTTATAATTATATGTATAAAAACATACAACACAAATTTTAACTATATGTGTATAACTACATATAAATATTCTTATAACTATAAATAACTCTATATAAATAAATATAATTTTTATTTTTAATTATGTATACATATATGTATACATATATTTAAATCTACATAATTGTTTATAACTTTGTATACTATTATTTATATTTACTTATAACTACTTGTATGCATATATCTATATATAATTATATGTTTAACTATAGGTAACTATTTATAACTACATTTACTATATGTATCCTAACATATAATTATATATGGGATAATATTAATTTGTTAAACTAATTTGAAATTAAATGGTATAAGATATAATAACAATTATATGTAAGTACGTAGAATGAAAGTGTTCATTGATCAAACTCATATATGGTATAATACAAATAAGGGTCGTACTCTTACCTAATCCTAGCCCTTGGGCCTCATACTCAAATATGAACTTATGTATGACAAAAGATGTAATATTTGATAGGTTTATATAGAAAAAATTTTATTTTCTTTTTTTATAATTTTTCATTCTAACACTGCACTCTCTATGTCTCTCTCTCTCCCTCTCCTCCTTCAAACATTAAATATCTTATTTTTGTTTTCATTTCTTGTGCATTATTGTACTTTGCACCCTTTATCTAGTATAGCTATGATATCTATTAATCTTTATCGTGTTATAATTTACGTGATATATTAATGTAGATTCTACAAACGCATTGTCTCAATATTCATGATATTTAAATTTTAAATATTCATCTATAAGTAATTTTATTTTATTATTTGTATATTTTGAAGTAATAGAATGTTTTATTTATAATAATGATTGGACATTATTTTTTGTAAATAAAACAGGGCAAAATGCGCTCAGATCGTCAGTGGATGTACAGAAGGGTTATTAATGGATTTTTGAATGAAGATTTTTTGATTGGGCTTGAAACTTTCATCAATTTTGCATGTAGTCAATCGAGATTGATGGATGGAGAAAAAAATTAAGTGTCCATGTAATCATCGAAATGTCAGAATATCCTTTTTTGTGATGCAAATACTTAAGATATCATTTGGAAAAATATGGCTTTGTGCCAAATTATTTGTCTAGATTTATCATGGGAAAAGTACAATGACTCTGAATATTGATCAAAATAAGGGTATTGAATCGTATGCTTGTGGTGAAGAATCATCAAACATATACCATAGAATGATCATGGAAACTACTAGTGCTGACTTCAATATGGATTACATGGATGAACCAACTAATCCTGAAGCTCAAAAATTTTATGAAATGCTTAAACCTGTAGATAAAGAGTTGTGGCCTGGTTGTAAAACACATTCGCAATTGTCAATTGTGGCTAGACTAATGAGCATCAAATAAAAAATTCATATGTCTGAGAAATTATTTGATCATGTGATAGAACTGATGAAGGAGATTGTTCCGGATAATAATTTGATCACTAATAACTTTTATAACACTAAGAAGTTACTACGAGGAATGGGTCTACCAGTGGAAAAAATTGATTGTTGTTTAAATGTATGCATATTATATTGGGGCGGTGATAGTGATTTAATTAGCTATAAGTTTTGTGACCATCCTCGATTTATGAAGGCACCTCGTGATGTAGAAACGTGAAAAAAATTGAAGGTTGTCTTAAAGAAGATGTATTATTTTCTATTAATTCCTCGATTACAGAGACTATATGCATCAAATGCTACAAAAAATGATTTGAGGTGGCATTCCGAGCATGAGGTTGAAGAATGGGTAATGCATCATCCATCAGATTCACCTGCTTGGAAGCATTTTAATTATATACATCAAGATTTTGCAGTAGAAAGTCAAAATGTGAGATTGGGTCTCTACACTAATGGATTTCAGCCATTTGGGAAATCTGGACAATAGTATTCAACATGGTCAGTGATAGTGACACCTTTTAACTTGCCTCCGTGATTGTGTATGAAGGAGCAATATATGTTTTTGTCAATATTAGTTCCGGGGCCAAAAAATCTGAAAGACGTACTGGGTATTTTATTACACCCTCTTATTGCAGAGTTAAATCATTTATGAGATGTTAGCGTGAATACATATGATATCTCAAAGAAGCAAAATTTTATTATATAAGCAACCCTTATGTGGACGGTAAGTGACTTTTTTGCATATTCAATATTGTCTAGTTGGAGTACTGTAGGAAAATTTGCATGCTCGTATTGCATGACAAATTCTGATGCATTTACCCTCAAATTTAGTGGTAAACAGTCATGGTTTGATAACCATCATAAGTTTCTACCTACGAATCATTCATTTCAAAGAAATAGAACTATATTTCGAAAAAATAAAGCTGTAATGATAGTTGCACCAGTAGTTCATTCAGGAGATGAAATTATTACAGAGATTCATAGTTTGGGTTTGAAGAAGGTAACTGAAAAGGATGCTACTAGATGTAATGAACCAATAGGCAAATTATTTGGTTGGAGAAAACATAATATATTTTGGGACTTGCCCTATTGGAAGTCCAATTTTAATTCTTCATAACTTAGATGTAATGCATATTGAAAAAAATACTTTTGACAATGTTTTCAACATTATCCTTAATGTAGGCGAAAAGACAAAAGACACTTAAAAATTAAGACAAGAGCTGAATGATTACTATCAGTGTCCAGAATTGAAACTGAATGAGGAAACAAAAAAATTCTCTAAAGTTTGCTACACACTTGATAAGAAGGCAAGATAGATATTGTGTGTATGGGTTAAAATTTTGAAAGTCTGTGATGGATATGTGTCAAATATGGGTAGATGCATGAATATGAAGAATCTTATGTTATTTGGAATGAAAAGTCGTGACTATCATGTATTTATGCAGAGATTAATACCAATTGCATTCTATGGATTACTTCCACTAAGTGTTTGGAAGGTCCTTACAAAACTAAGTTTGTTTTTCAAATAGCTAACTGCAAACACAATCAAAATAGATCACATGGCAAGGCTGGAGAATGACATACTACTTATTATTTGTAAGCTTGAACGGATATTCCCACCAAGTTTTTATGACTCAAAGGAGCATTTGCCGGTCCATTTGGCATATGAAGCAAGGATTGCAGGGCCAGTGCAATTCAGGTGGATATATCCTTTTGAGAGATAAATACATATAATTTGTTGTGTTTTATTATTTCATACTTTAAGTAATATTGTAATTTAATCAGATTGAAACCTAACATTGTGGTTGTAGGTATCTTCGTAAGTTGAAATTGAATGTTAGAAATAAGACGAAAGTTGAAGATTCAATTTGCAATGCATATTTAGTAGAAGAAGCATCATCATTTTGTTCTTTTTATTTTGATGATCATGTCAATACATAGAATAAAAATGTGTCACGGAATTATAAAAGTCATGTGATGGTAGAAGATGATTCTATGGATAAATTATCTTTCTTCAAGTACACTGGAAGAGCATTTGGAAGAGCAATGAAAAGATGTATGACAGATGAAGAGTACAAAGCAACCCGGAGCTATATTTTACTTAATTGTGAGGATGTTGCACCATACATTGAGTATGTATACACAAAATGGTTGCAGGTTTAATCATAGTTTAATTTTATCTTTAATAGGAATTATTAAAAATTGATATACATTTTTCTCTCTTTTTATATTTGTGCAGTATTTATATTGAGCAGTTAAAATATAGGCAACCAGTAATTTCCAGTAATGATGTCGATTATGTGCCAGAAACTGAATTTGTTAATTGGTTCAAAAATTATGTGAGAATTATTAAGTTTTAAATTTTGAATTATTTAATTTATTATTATCTTTTATTTGTTAATATTAATTTTTTAATTTATGTCACAAGAAATTGATCATTCAAATGGAGATTTAAATATTTTTATTCAGAATCTAAGTAAAGTCCCGTTTTGATATGTGACAACCTATCCTGGGTATTTTGTTAATGGATATAAATTTCACACAATTAGGCATGGTTCTTCTAAAATAACATTGAATAGTGGTGTATGTATTAAAGGCACAAGATATAGTATAGATGAGATTGATTATTATGGTCAACTCAAAGAAGTTATTGAGTTGGAGTATCCTGGACTCAAAAATAATAGGATTGTAGTATTTAAGTGCGAGTGGTTTGATCCTACATCAAATGTGGATACAAAGATTCATTCGGATTATAAGCTAGTGGATGTTAACCATAGTGCAAATATAATCGATATGAGCAATTTATTATGGCAGTTCAAGCTGCTCAGATATATTATTGTACATATCCGAGTTTATCTCGTGAAAAGAGAGATTGGTGGATGATTTGCAAGATCAAAGCTCGATCAAAATTTGAACTATCAACATCACAACAAAGAAGTGCAGACTTAGAAATTGCATCGACATTCCAAGAAGATGACATAAATAATATTGAGCCATTGAATGTAGATGAAGATCCAGAAAATTTATGTGACTCAAATGGTGGCAGAATAAAAATTGAAGATGATCAATTTCTATCTGAAGATGAATTCAAACTTCTATCAGAATTAGACAAAATATCAGAAGTTCCATTGGAGGATGATAGTGATGCCAATAATTAAATTTTTATAATTTTATTATAAATTTAAACTATCAGAGACTTTTATATTTTGTTGAAATCTATCGGGTATTTTATTCGAAAATGCATGCTTATTCGTCATATTTTTATTTTTTGTTCTTTGTTTTATTTTGTACAGCATATGGTGACTAAAGGACATGGCTGTGGTGGAGGTGGACGTGGACTCATAAATGAACCAAATTCAACTAGTATATTACATCATGTTGCAGAATCAGTATCATCTCATAGCCACCATATCCTGACTTCAACATCACAATCACCATCTCCATTTCTATCACTATCACCATCATTAAGACCTCTACTATCACCTTTATTAGATGTAAGCCCACAACCGATTGTGCTTCCTGCTCACACTTTTGATCAATCTCTATCTTCTACACCATAATTTACACCGATTGTTCCCCCATTTACAATACCAATGACATTATCAAATGCTATGCATTCCTCTATAGTCAGTGCAAAGTTAGAAATTGATATTATGAATGAGAGGTAAAAGAAATATGTAAAAATGACTTGAAAAAAAAAATTTATATTACTGTTAGTTGTTTTTTTTATATTACTATGATTTGCTTATTTTATATGTTATTTATTTATTTGTACAGTTTTATTCCATCTCACAAGTGATCGACTATAATTAAAAAGGCTTTCAAAAAAATGGCTGATGCTAAAGCTTTCACCTGGAAGAAAGTTTCTGAATCGACAAATGATTCATATTTTAATGACTTTCAGGTAAAAATAACAAAACAAAAGAATTGAAAAATAATTATCTAATTACTTAACTTTTATGTTTGTTATTATTCAAGCAGTAAATAATTATGTTCTTGTTGTTAATATAAATTCTTTTGTCATTTTTCTATTTATAGAATCAGTGCACATAGCCACCCAAACTTGATGGAAAAATAAACTTATTATGGGAGATCAAAGCTGCTCAACGGTATTCTGATTTTGTCCATAAATTAAAGAAAATGAAAGAAATGTCTGATTTTATATCCGAGGAAGACTGGCTTGAGTGGCTTAATTATTGGGAGAAGCCAGATGTGAAGAAAAAAATCAGATATTACCAGCAAAAATTGATGAAGTGAGGTTGCTGGAATAGGTACAAGAATCTATCGACGCACTGGAGGTTCAAAGTCGAGCATTGAGCACACTCGAGATTTGATACAAATTTAAAATTCTAAACATATCTATATTTTGTGGTTGTCCTAATAGTCCAATGATTATAATCTCTACATGGTATTAATAATTTTGATAACTTTTTTTATCATTTGTTTTTTTATGAATTAATAAAAACATATTTTAGGCTGGAGAATTGGGTCAAGATCCAAATTTTTATGAGATTTTTACGAAGATACATGTGAAGAAAGTGGATGGTCAGTATGTTGACAACAAGTCTCAAATGATTGTAGTAAGAAATTGTTATATTAATTAGACTTTATAAAACTATAGTACATTATAAAAATTGTTTTGAATGCAAAATATTTATTTTATTTTTTTGTAAATCTAGAATAGTTTTTATCTCTATTTTATCTCAGGACCTAATGGAGGAACGTGTGACATTTGCTCATCAACAAGTTGAGGGTTCTATGGATCCTCAACCAAATGACTATGACCCTATTTATTTGGAGACAATAGAAGGTCAAAAGAAGCAGCGAGTGTACGGGATCGGCTCTAAGGGAGTGCCATTTTGTTGTAGCAGTCATGCTTCTAATTCATTTATCTCAGCAATGGTGGATGAGGTGGTCGAACAACAAGCATTGGAAACAAATGAACGTATTGTAGATATGGAGATCGAAATGAAAAAGAAGGATGCCCAGATAACTAATTTGATAGAAGAAATGCAAGAAATTAAAGAAATTAAAAAAGCAATGCAAAAGCAGATGTCCTATATGGAGTCACAGTTAGTGGCATTGGCACATCAGATAGCATTCCGAGATCTATATGCGAATCATCGTAGGAAAAGCTAGCATTCCCTACAAATTATGAGGATTATTGAGTATGAGAATTATTTCTGAACTGTTATTTATTTTTTTCTGTGTAGCAAATAATTATGATATTTTTTTGCAGGTTTCAATTTTTTTTTCTATATTCAATAGTGGCAGCACCGGAAGCAGTGGCAGAGATGGTTGTGGCGGCAGTGGCTGCAACGGTGGTAATGGCGGTAGCAGCGGCTGCAACTACAATAGCGGCTACAACAGTAGTAGCGGCGGTGGTAGGGGTAGCACTGGCTGCTGTGGTAGCAGCAGTGGCAGCAGCAATGGTAGTAACAGCAGCAGCAATAGTGGCAGCGGCCGTGACAGCAGCAGCAGGAATGGCAGTGGTAGCAGGAGTGGCAGTGGTAGCAGGAGCAACAACAACGACAACAAATGCAGTATATACGTACGTATATAGTCAGTATATCCGTACATATAATACTATAGTATTTTATGTACATATATATTGAGTATATATATGTACTCAGTATATATGTACGCATAATAATATAGTTTATATGTACATATACTATAGTAATATATGTACGAGTGAAATGCTAGTATATATGTACATATTTATTGCATCAATATATATTTATCAAAACATAGTTTTTATTATTTATTTTGATTTGATTTGGTGGTTTAAATTTCGTACAAATATGGTACCGCATTGTTTCCTATATGAAGTTTGTATAAGTGAAGACATATTTCAACAAACATGAAGCATCATAACTCGTACAGCATTTTTACAGTGGAAAGTTGGTGATCGGAGGAGCAGTGGGAGAGAAAACAACATCAATGTATTGATAGATTATCCTTTATGCACATTCGATAGATACATTGATTAATAAGATGTAATATAATTTTATTTTTTTTTGTTTTAGTGATTTAAAATATTATATTAGAATAAGTTATTGAATGAATCTTTTTTAATTTAAAATTTTCATTTATAGTATCTATTTTTATAAAATTTATTTTAAAATATTAAATTATTTAATTAAATGTTGGTTGAAACTATATGACATTCAACTGTAATTTTTGTTTGTTCATGTCTATAATAATTGTTTATATATGTGTGTGAATATGTTAGTGTTTCTCCAAAATTTTTGGGTAGAGTTTTAGCCTATTATAGGTATGTAAAAGCCTATTATCATCAGTGGTAGTTGTTGTAGCGGCGATAGTGATGGTAGTGGTGGCAGTGGTGCCAGAAGTGGCAGCAGCGGTAGTGGAGGTAGTAGCACCGGCAGTGGCAATGATGGCATCAGCAACGGTGGAAGCAGCGACAGCGGGTGTATCAGAGGTAGCAGAGGCAACGAAGGAAGCGGCTGCATCAACGGGAGTGGCGGCAGTGGTGACATCAATGGCAGTAGTGGCAATAGCAGCTGTTGCGGCTACTGTGGTAGCAATGGCACCTATGGCAGTGGCTGCAGTGGAGGCAATGGAGGAAGCGGTGGCAACAAAGTCATCAGTGGCAGTAGCGACTAAAGCGGTATCAACGGTAGCAGCGATGATAGAGGAAGCAGTGGCAACGGAGGCTGCACTTGCAGGACCGCAGTGGCAGCATCAGTGGCAATAGTGGCAGGGGCGGTAACGACAGTGTTAGCAGCAGGAACATAAACAAATGTGGTCTATACATATAAATAGTCAGTATATATGTACATATAATTTTGCAGTATTTTATGTTCATATATCTTGAATATAAATATACTCGGTATATATGTATGCATAATACGGCAATTTATATGTACAAATACGGCAGAAATATATGTACGAGTGAAATGCTAGTATATATGTACATTATTGCCACAGTAATATATATTTATCAAAACATAGTTTTTTTTTAATTTATTTAGATTTGATTTAGTGGTTTAAATTTCTTACAGATGTGGTACCACATTATTTTCCAACGAATCTTGTATAAGTGAAGGGATTTTTTAACAGACATGAAGTAGTGTGACTCAGATAGCTTTTTCACAGTGGAAAGTTGGTGATCGTAGGAGTAGAGGGAGAGAAAGTAATGGTAATACATTGATAGATTATATTTAATGCACAGTCGGTAGATACATTGATTACTAAGATGTAATAAAAATTTTGTTATTTTTTTAGTTATTTAAAATATTATATTAAAATAAGTTATTAAATGATTTTTTTTATTTAATTTAATATTTTCATTTATAGTTTCCATTTTTATTAAATTTAATATAAAAATATTAAATTATTTAATTAAGTTTTAGTTTAAGCTGAATGATAATCAACTTTAATTTGTGTTTGTTCATGTCTATAATAACTATTTTTTATATATCTGTGAAAATGTTTGTGTGTCTCAGAATTTTTTGGGTAGCGTTTTAGCCTATTATAGGTATGTAAAAGCCTATTATCAGTAGTAGTAGCTGCGGCAGCGATGGTAGTGGCGGCAACGGTGGTGGAGGTGGCGGCGACTGAAGCAGCGGCAGCGGCAGAGGTGGCAGCGGTACCAGTGAGGGCTGCAATAGCTACAGTAGTGGCGGCAGCAACTGCGGGAGCGGCAACGGTAGGAGTGGCGGCATAGGAGGCAGAGGCAGTGGTTGTAGCAGTGGCTGCACTAGAAGCAGCTACGGCATTGGTGGTAGTAGAGCTGCACAGGAAGTAGTGGCAACACCGGAAGCAGCGATAGCAGTGGTAGAGGTGTAAATGGCAGCAATGGCGACGGCGATATTAGCGGCGGCGGCGGTAGCAGCGGCGGCAGTGGCAGCTATGGCATGTTGAGGCAGCGGGGGCAGCTACGGCAACCATCATAGTTGTCAGTGGCGGAAGTAGTGGCAGCAACAGCGACGGCTTATGCTTCGATAGCAATGACGGTGGCTGCAGCTTCGGCAGTAGCAGCGGGGACTGCAGCATTGGTAGCAACGGTGGCAGCAGCTACGGCGATATCAGTAGTGGTTTTGGCAACGAAACAATGATAGCAGCAACGACAACAATAGTAGGAGTGGCAGCGGGAGTAGCAGCAACAACACCAAATAAGATATATATGAATAAAGTCAGTATATACGTATATTTAATACTGTAGTATTTTATGTAGTAATTACTGAGTATATGTGTACTTAGTTTTTATGTACACATAATACTATTGTTTATATGTACAAATACTATGGTAATATATGTACGAGTTAAATACTAGTATATATTTACATATATACTACATGATTATATATGTATCAAAACATAACTTTGTTTGTTAATTTGACTGAGTTGTTTAATTTTCTTATAAATATGATACCGCATTGTTCCTTATACAAAGCTTCTATAAGTGATGAAATTTTTCACTAGACATTACGTGTCGTGACTCGGACAGCTTTATCGCAGTAGAAAAATGATGACAGAGGAGTTGAGGGAGAGAAAACAACGTCAATGAATGGATTTATTATACTTTATGTACTATCGGTAGATACATTGATGAATAAGATCAAATAAATTTTTGTTATTTTTTTGTTTTAGTAATGTAGAATATTGAATTTACATAAAGATTTTGAATGATTTTATTTTTTGTTTATTATAAATTATTTATAGTTTCAATTTTTATTCAATCTGATTTAAAAATATTAAATTATTTAATTAAAAAATTTTAAAAATTTTTAAATTCTAAAATTATTTTTGAAATTAAAATGGCTAGGGAAAATTTTCGTGATAAATTAGCAAGTGAAAAATCCTTTGCTAAATTAGCTAGGGAAATATTAAAACTAGCGATGGATATTCCGTCGCTAAATTTATTTGCTAGGGACTATATCTGTCGTTAAAATTTATAGACCAGCACTTTAGCTAGGAAATCATCCGTCGTTATTTTTGTTTAGCAACGGAATATCTCGTTTATCTTGCTAATTTAGCGACGAAATTTTTCTTTTTTAGCAAGGAATTTTTCTCTTGCTAACTTTTTAGCTAGGAACACTTCCGTCGCTAAAATTTTGCAAGAGGCACTTTAGATAGGGAACCGATCCATTGGTAATCCGTAACTATATCCCCGTTTAGCGATGGAATATGCCTATTTAGCTAGGGAATATCCCTAGCTATATGTGATTTTTCTTGTGGTGATTCTTTTGTTTATACCATACATACATTCCATATGCATAATACCCTTGATGTCCTATTATTTCACATCATGATTATTTGATAGTCATCATGCATACAAGATGAAATGAGTTAAAATTCCGAGTGTTATTAAAAATATTTTTCAGATCAACCACTCAGTCACTCTTCTAATTCACCATATTGGTCATACTAAAATCACTAACATGAGCAATATTATCCTCCATGAAAAAAGGAGTCCACATTTCCCTCGATGTCTTCTCCTCTTTTATGCACCAACTAAAATTTGATCCACTTTTAACAGTTCATTTTGATCATACTAGAAATATATTACTGTGGATTTATTTTAGGACTCCCCCTTCTAAGATATTTCATTTCTTGTTCTAGTGAGGGTCTAGTACTACTCCTCCTGATGTTTGAAATGAGAATACCAAAAAAAGTAAGTTTATGTTTCCATTCTACTATTTCATTTATCAAACTATCAGTAGCTATAGTCATTGTGAGGATATTATTTAGGGTTGTTGTACTCAAGGATACAATAAGTATTTCTCAACTATCATGTAGCAAATTGAGGAGTAATGGTGCTTGGAGCTCATTTTCCAATATCAGATTCTGATTGATCTAACAAATCAAAAGAAAATGATGTTCACTTGCCCCTACCGGACTTTAGCATTTAGGTGAATATTATTTAGTCTTTCTAATGCACTAGCTGCATTTTAAAGCGACATGAAAGCTATTTTTGTTGAACTTAATGAACAAATTTTGGAGATATTTATTAAGTGAATTTTCTAGATATGGAGATTTTGTTGAAGGTTGTTTGCATAACCTAGAGGTTATATTGAAGTGATGTAAAAAAAAAAAATTTTTCTTCAACTTTGAGAATTGTCATTTCATTGTTCACAAAATTGATCATACTAGAACATGCAATCTCTTCTAAAGAATTATAGGTGGATGACACAAATGTGTTGCTAATAAAAATCTTGCCACAACTTATAACAATCAAGGAGGTGAGGAGTTTCCTTGGGTACAAGGGGTTTTTCTGGTGATTTATCAATAATTTTTCAAATATAGTGAAACCATTATGTAAACTATTAGAGAGTGATGTAGTATTTAATTTCGATCAAGAATGCATTGATGCCTTTAAAGAAATGAAAATAAATTTGGTCAAAAGTCAAAATAAATTATATCCATACATCCTCAGACCAAAGGTAATGATTTTCTTGGATCACATAGTTGTATGGTGATTCATAAGGTGGTGACAACCCTTGAGAGTTGTCTTTACTCATATGGTTCCCACTGGTGAAACTTTAAGGAAGCATACAGTAATTTTATAAGTTGGTGCTTACAAATATGAAAGTGTAAATACTTACAACTTATTACTTTCTTTAGTTTTTATGGTAATGATAGTCAGAGAAAAAGAATGTGTATACAAAACAATTGTCAATGGTAGTTGATAAAGTTGCCTAAAAGGTATGAGATTATGAATGACGCTTGAGTAGAATTGAATTATTATTTTAGTGGTGATGTATTGAGCGGCAAATATGAGGGAACCATCATTGAGATGGGCTCAATGCTAACAACTACCTTGTTTATTGTTATGTCAAAAGGTCATTGTACGACAGCCCAATCTTCTTTCTATCTCCAACATAATATAAGTCAAGCAACATAAATATTATCATATAAATTAAATGAATAAACAATGGACCTATAATTGTTTAATAATCTGAGTATCTATTTTATAAAAAATAAGTTCTCATTGTTAAATAGTCGAATCACCATTACATTCTCTATGGGATCGAGATCTTGACTAAATTATGTTTTACTACTTGTATAACTAGTACACTTATATATCTCTATTGACAAGATATTTTTATTAACATGTTTTTGGAATATAACCTAACCGATAACATTATGTAGTGTAAGAAAGTCACAACACCATACTCACAATAATTAAACTTAGCTCAATTTTAAGTTTTAGTATATGAGTTTGTCTCATGCATCATGATTAGAGGGACTATCATTTTCATCCTACCATATACATGATTTTGTTTTATAGCTTAGCTATCATCATCTACCACCCCAATCATGTACAAACTCAATAATAGTCAAAACTATAGTCTTAACTTTATTTAATTACCAAACCACCCATAATCAAATAAGATCACAATAAAATATCATATCAGAATATTAAATACAATATTCATCACAATGAATATATTATATCATTCATAGATTCTCTTTTTAGCCTAAAATCGAAAAGAATAACATACGAGACTATTAGAAATTCATCTCATATTACTCTAGGTGCACAATTTTAGCTCATTGAAGAATCTAAGCTCAAAAACCTTGATTTATCAAAACTTTCTAAATTTCACTTTGATTTGCCCCAATAAGGGGATCATAATGTATGCTTGCCTCCTAGGATTTTTAATATTGTACATTGTATCACTTTTGTTACTCATAGATTACTTTGAAAATGGAGTTGTAATGCCTTTTAGATAATCTTTTTCATGCCTTTCATGGATCTTTTTGGCTTCTTAGAATTTTCCTAATATATTTAAGCATCTAGTGCAGGTTTTAAATTAAAAATTATGACACTAAATGAAAGTCAGAGCTATGATTTTTTATTTTTGTAATACAAAGTCATGACAATAGATATGAGCCACGATATTGGTCTTTTCTCTATGCTTGACGATTGCAATACTAGAAAAAATTGTGATGGCTCATTTAACCATTATAATTAACACAAAGTCATAATACTAAGTATGGTCGAGGCTTATGCATTTAATCTTTGAAATTGATTTTTATAGTGTTGAGTGTGGTTGGCATTTTGATTTTGAAATCCAAAGACACGGTATTGAAGAATAATCAAGGTTTTAGCTTCTCTCTTGAGCCAAAGGTCTTGGAACTTGTGTTGGTTGCGGCTCAAGTATGACTCTATAAAATTATATAACTAAATCTTGCAATGCCAGATTAATCTCATAGTTTTTGCTCGAGTATTTTATGGTTTAGTAAAAAAAGTCATAGCATCTAGAGACTATTTTAGCCTTTAGCACCAGTTGGATACTTGGTTGCTATGACATGAAATTAAAGTCATAGTCATGAAGTTGTTCTGAGTTGTTATATTGTGAATCTAAGAAATCTTCGAAGCCAAAATAATGTATTGTATTGTAAAAAAATTTTAACAACAATATGATAAAGTCATGGCATATGAAGATTTCTATTAATATGTGTATAGAGCTTCAACTAAGAATGAATATTGAAACTAATATATAAGTACTTAAATATGTAATCAAGTCATAGCATGCTAGTTGTTATGACTTTTTTAACTTTTTCCTTCCGTTCTAATCATAAAATCCACCAAGCTACATATATAATTGGCACTAAAAACTCTTAATTTTATAATTATTTATCAAAATTTTCCTAAACTAATTTTTCATGAAACAATTATAAATAAACTTTTCTTTTAGGCAAAATATATCATATAAATCATATCAAATATCTATATTTGACATACTAAATAAACTCTCACACTAAAATCAATGCTTGTGCATGAGCAATCTATTCCTCACTTACAAAAAAAATATAGATTTCTTCTCTTCTAATTAAGTATTTTCTATGACTTGGTTAGAGTATCATAGTGCAACAAGATGGTGGGACTACTTTTTGTGGTTAGTTAAAGAGTCTTTGTAGGGTTTAAGCTTCAAGATTAACTTTTAGTATTAATTATTGGTATACTATATTTTGTGTGACGCCTTACATATCATTATTATAACATATAGTACAAAATAAATCTTGAATTGTCTCCAAAGCAGTACTATGCTTAATATCCATAGCTAGATAATATCAACTCTTCTTTTTCACCCTTAATTTCTATGTGAGCTTCTCAACATAATCTTTCTCTTCATTTCTCCTTCTTTGTTTAGTATCTACCAATGATGCTATGTAAAAAAAAAAAATACTTGAATGGTATTTTATACATAAAGTCTCAACAAAAAAGGGTTACACTTCTCCTTGATTGGGCCATGATGTCAAAAAATGCCATTATTTTTTCAGCTTCTTTGACTTCCTCTTCTTCAACATTTGTGACCATAATGACTGTTAGAACTTTCAAGGTAGCACATTCCTCCTCACTAACCATTATATTCACTCACTGATGGAACATCAAAGATAATATTTTTCTATTCACTAATTATTATATTCATACTCACCAATAGAGCTTCCAAAGTAATATTTTCTTCTTCACTCACACTTATATCTATACTCATCAATAGAAATTTCAAGATAGTATTTTTCTCCATTATGTTCAAATTAGTGTGTCCCCCATCATGGTAAGTTGATGTATCTATTTTCTCCTCTTTCATTTGCTTTTCTAGTTTCAAATAAAAGCTTTATAATGGCATTTTTAATTGAAGAGATGTTTTTAGATAAAATTTATCAAACCTTCTATTTTGAGATTCTTCAATATCATTGCTTTGTTTTGTCTCAGCAAGCACCATACTCAAGATGTTTTCGAATTTTTAATGAGATTTCTAAGGAAGGCCATTTTAGCGAGGACTTTCTTCAAAACTCTCATGTTCAAAATCTATATACTGAGTAGCTATATGAAAAGAAGTGTATTCAATATTATCAATATGTATGAAATAAAGTCACCATATGGGTAAGAATATGCTCCATCATAATCAAAATTTGATTCATATATGATTCTCTATTTTTTCTAAGTCCCAATGTATTAACTCATTCTGAGAGTTTCGCTCTTGTAAGGGCGGTGCTAAAAAAAAGAACAAAAAAAAATAAAGACTAAACCACTATGATTACAAGTTAAATATAACCCATGCAATATAAATCTCAGCAAAATAAAATAAAAAATATTATCAGAACTAATAAAAATAGAACTACCTCTTTTGATGGATTATTTTGTCAACTTAGCGGGCCGGCCCATTTTTAGGTGGCCCAATAAGGCCACCATGTTGTGCATGCCACATCACGGCTTCGGCAAGTCCAGCTCAACATGGCTCATTGGCTTGCCTATTTAGTATTTTGGGCCGAGTCATACCTAGACATGCCGGATCCGAACTATTCGAGTAGGGTTTAGGGCGGAGTTTGGCCATTTAGAAAAGTTTTAATCCATAATTCAGAATTATTAAAAAAAAATTAAAATTTAATTATTTATAACTTAAATAGTTAAATTAAAATAAATAAATAATTAATTAATTAATTTTAATTTATTAAATTAATTAAAACATAAACAAAAAAAATTTTAAACTAATAGTGTTTGAATTAATACAACAAAAATATTAATATAATCCAATGCAACTCACAAAAACAAAAGTGTCTGAATTAAGCCTCAAAGTAAAATGACAAAAAAAAAACAAAGATGATCCAAAAATAATAAATGAAAATGATAAATATAAATCTCATTAGGGTATGATCGATGATGATATTAGTATCAGTGTATCGATAGTAGTAGGCCATAGGCAGTAAAGTAGGCTTAGGTACTTGGCTCAATCATAAATGTCTCAATGTCATATCAATCATCAATTGCCATCAATGTCCCATGAATCATCATCATCAACCAACTCCTCCACTTTTGTTGTAGTCCTAGCATGATCCTGGATGCCTATGCTCAAATCCTCTCAATCCTTCATTCATGCTAATGTCTCAATAATATATGGTTGTAATCTCGATCTCCTATGTGAAATAACATTCATTACAAATGAAAAAACAAACTCTGATGTTATGCTCAACACCGGATGAGTCAATAGATCTCATGTCATCTTAGATAGCACGGAATAAGTGAACTCATATGATTTCTACCATTATTAAATATAAAGATTCTTATTATCGGAATGTGATAGGATTGAGTAGTAATCGGTATATAAGAACCAAGACAGCTCAATCCTATTCGATGGTCCACACCATCATTTCCCCCTCTCTACCTGAATGAAAAAGTCATCATCCCTAAATATGGTATCCATGTCCATACTCAGAACCTTACTACTACAACCACCATAATTAGTATCATAGTATGTAAAGAGCTTAGCCAACTTATCCCGAATGAACTCTTTAGGTTGGTATTCTAGGTTCATGCATGGGGATATGTATGTCAAAACGTTATCTACACCCCTACCACCTTAACCCTAGGGTCCATACATATAGCCATACAATAAAGAGATAGAATGGTGGACCAATACTTTAAATACTTGGTTTCCATCTCTACAACCATATTGCTAAGAGTAGGGTCATCTCTAAACTTCCTAAACATGATACTAATGTTGCATATACACCCGAGTATAATGCAAGTGGTGAGAGTATAAACTGATGAATACATATTCATTGTGTCATAAAAAATATTTTGGAATTTCATAAATGAAATTATTGTAGATGAGTTAGTGTCGTCAATAATAAGTTTGTCACTCTTACTATTGACATAGTCGGATATCACATATTCATATCCAACACATGACTCCAACATAAGCTATATATAATCCCAATGGTGTCTCACATCTAATTGGAATTTCTTCTTCTTTAGACCCATAGACAAATAGGGAGTACTAAACTTTTGTTGTCTATGAGGCGCACGGAGAAATTTTAGTGAGTTAAGTTTATTTTCTAAAGTGGGAGAAACAACATTCATCCCTACTTGTACTATGAGGTTAATGTTGTGACACATGCATCTAAAACAAAGAAAATCTCTTCTAATTGTCTATCTCTAATAGTCCTAACAAACATGTTAATGGCTACTCTATTGTTAGATGTATTTTCAAATGTGATACTATATATTTTATTTTAAATATTATATTCTCTAAATATTTTCATCATACACTCATAAATGGCCGGACCATCATGAGGATGAAGAATCTTTGAGAATCATAATATTTTTTTTATTTAGTGTCCATTTAAAATCTACATATTGGGCAGTGAGGCATGAATAAAATACATTATCATGACTAGTCCAGATATCGGACATCATAGATACAACTCAACAATAATCTTTAAATTCATTAAATATTATTTCTTTTTTTAATTATAGTATTTTAGTATGTCATTCCTAGATGTGGACCTAGGAATCCTATGATATGCAGGCTCAAAATAAGTATGCTTGATACTGACTACCCTTGGATCCTCCAAAAACCTATTCGGAAAACTCATCATGGTGATTAGTTTGGTCATGTCTTCTCTTCCTAACTCATTGCAATATATGAAGGGGGTCAACATTGAGGTTAAACTAGATCCAACCTCAAACAACCCATTGCTAAGTTGGGTTTGCCTAGGATCTAACACATCAAGTTTTTTGGTGTATTGTTCAGCATGCCTCTTAAGATGCTCAGTCTTACATGAACTCTTATAGTTTAAAATTTTTTTACAAAATTTGCATTGTGTTGATTTACTTCAGCACCCATAATATTTTTATGTTGTATTATATTAAAGTGAGTGCAAACTATTAATGTTCTTCTAGTTTTTTAATTTTTAGATGTTTGGGTCGAGGCAACCAGAGAAACCAATATTTTGGGGCCTCGAACCTTTTCATATGATTTTTATTATCTATATTATAATTTTCAATGTTTTTTTTAAATTAATTTTGTTATCGTAATTAAAATTATTATTTGTCATTTTTATTTTTTATTTGTTTTTTTATTGTTTTTAAATTAATATATTAATTATAATCAATTAAACTAAAAATTAATTTTAAAGTTTAAACTTTAAACTAACGTTACCTAAAATTTAAAAATAAACCTTAACTAAACAATTAAAAAATCCCCATAAATCATAATGTGTAAAATAATGTTTTCTTTTTTGATGTCCTCACCACACCACAATTGATAGGTCACACTTATAGTCCACAGTCCACACCCGAGTCCTGAAAGCCAAAAGCTGAAAGTGAGAGAAAAAAATGAGAGTCAAGAGGAGACAAAGAGAAAGAGAACATATGAGATAGAGAGAGAGAGAGTAATGTTAAAAACTTAAAATTAATGAATGGGAGGGGGTTTATAGATTTGAAAAGTATTTATAAAAACATTTTTTTTATTTTGAATTTTTTTAAAAAATATAGGGGCAAAATCTATAGGGCCATTGGATTCTGCTTCCTAGCCGGGTTGTGCATTAGGCTGGGTCCGAGCTTCCCAGCCCATTTGACACCTATATTTCAACTAAAGTTGACTAACCAAACTAGAAGGAGAAATCCCTAACAATGGAAAAAAAACTTATTGCAATATTGTTATAACACCTAATTTTATGGTTAGATGTATCCCGAATCTAGTTGGTAAAAGATTTCTCATCTGATATCATTTTGAATGTATATAGTATAGGTCATATAAGTAATAAAGTTAATTTTTAGTTCATATATTACACTTAGAAGGTTTACACATCAATGCTAGATCAGTCAAATATAATTAAATAGGAATGTTAATTAGGAAAAGATGTAGATCCTAGATTGTATAGATGATTCATATATTTGTTTTGATGAAATTCATAAATAGCATTATCTTGATTATGCTTTTTCATAAAACAAAGGGTGGATAATTGTGTAATGAACTCTTTCCCTATTGGCATATAAGATAGTTATCAATTATTGAGTCCTTCCCAATAATGGTCCCCTCATAGTTACCTACTCAGTACTTTATTATAGAGACAATGCATGAACCATGGTCAGAGGTTATTCATAAATCTTTATCTTTTAGGAAACTCATTAACTGCTATTATTAGTTACTTTGAATATGTTTTATTATTCTTAAATCTCTAGTATCTTTCTCAGTGTGAATTGATGTGGTAGTAACAGTATTTTCACTTTTAGATTCATTATTATTATACTTATACAATTAATATATACTTTCATCTGTGTATCATTGGTAGCTTCCATATGACCAACTATAACTTATAGAAATATCACCTTCATAGGAATCATATCCATCCGTGCCTATCATTTGGCTTACCTATCATTATCCTCATGGTGATAGGTAAATTCCACACTAAATGTGAGCTCTTAGAAGAATATTATATTTATAGCCCAATATCAATTGAGGGTCATTTTCTCTAAGACTTGTACACTGGAGTGACTTATAAAAATACTTGTACTTTTGACTTCTTTAGTTTCATATTAGGATTGATTAAATATACCTCAATTTTAAGTTTTAGCATATTGATTTATCTCATGCATCATGATTGCAATGGCTATCACTATTGTCTTACCATATGTGTGAGCATGGTTCATAGCTTACCTATCACTGTCGACCACTCTAATTATGCACAAATCTATTAATAGCCAAAACCATAGTCTCAATTCTATTTAATTATGAAACTATTCATAAAGAAATAATAACATTAAAAATATCATAGTGAAGCATTAAATATATCATTCATCACAATAAACATATTACATTACCTCAAGATTCTCATTTTAGAATGTAATTTTGAAGAATAACATGTGAAACAAGTTAAAATTCATCTTGTATAAATATGGGTACTTAATTTCAACTTTTAGGAGAATCTAGGGTTCAAAACCTTAATACCTCAGAACTCACTCAATTTCACCTTGATTTTTTCTAATAAGGAGTTAAAATATACAACCACCTCCTAAAAATTATACGTATTCCTTATATTACCCTTATTGCTCATGAATTACCCTAAAAACAAAGTTGCGGAGCCTTTAGAGTTATTTTTCTTGAACCTCTCGTGAATCATTTTGACTTCTTAGGATTTTTCTTATATACTCAAGTGTCTAGTATAGTTTTTTTAATTATAAGTCATGATGCTGAATAAAAGTCACAACTTCGGTCTTTTAATTCTATAACACAATATCATGGTGTTGGATAAGTGTCATGGATTTGGTCTCTTTCCTTTATTTGATGGTCATAATACTAAGAAAAGTCACAACAACTCATTTAGCCTCTATAGCACAAAGTCATGGTGTTGAGTGTTACCACAACTTGTGCATTTAGTTTCTGTAACTCATTATCATGATACTAAGTGTGGCCACAACTTATCTATTTCACTTCTATAACCCAATTTCACATAATTTAAGAATGATCATGGTTGTAGTTTCTCTGTTGAGCCAAGAGTCAAGGTACATGTGTTAGTTATGACTCAAGAATAACTCTCTTTAATATTCTATTGCCAAATGTTGCAATGTTAGATCAATGTCATGTCTTTAGCTTGAGTATGACATGGTTTGGTAAAGCAAAACATATAAAATTTAGAAGCTGCCACAGCTTTTAACACCAATAGGGGACTTGGTTGATATGACATAAAATTTATATCGTAGCCATTAAGTTTTCTTGAGCTAGTTCAGCTGCAAATCAAAGAAAATTCATAGCTAAAAGAATATATTACATAGTGAAAGAATTGTGTCAAGAATGTTGCAGAGTCATGACATATGAAGATTCTCACAACTATGTGTGTAAAGTTTTAGCTAAGAATGAATGCTAAAACTAATCTATAAGTACTCATAAGTGTAATAAAAAGTCCTAGAGTCTTAGATGCTATGACTTTCATAACTTTTTGCTCATATTCTAGTCACCAACTCCATCAAGCTACACATTTTACACTAAAAAAAATTGATTTTACAACTATTCATCAAAATCCTCTAAGAGTAAATTTTTTTTACATTGTTATAAGTAAACAATTTTTTCAAGAAAAATGCATCATGAAAATCATACTAAATGATATATATTATTTGGTATTTAGCATACCAAATAGCAATTAGATGCATTTATCAATTATTATGGTTTTTTATCAACATGTACTGAAGTAGGCTCTGTACTTGACTTAACTTAGTATGATAATACTATTATGGAGTTAGGCCAAATATTTTGGACTACAAATGAATTTTGTGATGTTGTTTACTTAATGTCTTTAGCTAGAAGATTTAAGCATAAATTTAAGAGAAATTACCCAAGACACATGAGTGTGACATGCATTATTATTCATTGTCCTTAAAAAATTTATTGGTCTAGCAATGGAAAATTCTAAAGTTATTTGATTGCCTACTTCTAATAATTTTTATAATCATTATTTAAAGAATTTCATGGTATATGTGCTTATTGTTCAACCTAGTAGATAATTAGTTATAATTAATAATATTATCCAATCAACTCATGATTTTGTTCTAGAACAAATATGTAAGGATTTTATTTAGAATTAATGGATTGAACATATCTTACTATCAAGAATGGTTTGTTAATGAGAAGATGAAGAAATTTATATATATCTAGACTTTCATATAATTATTATAAATTTTTACCGTGGATGTATGAGCATATTGTCGAAACAAAACCCAGGAAGCTATTGTGAAGGTTTTATTATAGGTTGTTGTCCTATTATCGTTATCAGCTCATATGATATGAGTGGGCCTTATGGTGGAGCTCTTTTCTCTGCAACAGTATACAATACAAATGATTTGATGCTTTCTTTAGCTTTTGAGGTGATGATTCAAAGAATTATGATAATCGGTATTTGTTTTTAGAAAATCTAAAAATAATTTTTGATGGTAGAGTTGTAATATTTGATAGACATATGGTTCTTTTTCATGTAGTTCCATTGAATTTAATATAGAAAATCATGCTTATTATTATCATTTAAAAGAAAATTTTAGTAGTCATTTGGGTAAACATTATACTAATGTGAGGAAGGGGAAGGAGATTGCTCAAAACTTGCTTAATAACATTGCATATGTTAGGTTGGATTATAATTATAATGTATGCTTTATAAGACATAGAAAGTTTAATAAATATTTTGCTATTTGGGTCGAATCAAATGAATTAGAATATTGGGTGATGGCAAAGTTCCAATAAAAAAGATGGGATAAAGTGACAACTAATCTTGCAAAGTCTTTTAATGGAGCATATGACAAGATTAGGTACAATATTGGTTAAGCATAAGCAATAGGCATTTGGTTAGAAAGGAATCATTGATCCAAAAATTGAAGATCATGTTATGTCCAATATTATGAAAGATAAATCATTGTGAGTTTCTTAATTTATGAATGATATTTTAAAAGTTTTATTTGAGTCAGCTTATATTAATGTCAATATTAATAACAGAAAGTATACTTGTAGAGATTAGCAAATTTTGGGTATCACATATGAGCATGCATGTGCAACACTACTATCAATTAGTAAATATGTAGTTGATTGTTTTATTAATTGCCCAAATTTGCAAAGCAAGAATTAATATATCCAGGCTTATTTTCAAGGATATAGGTATATGGCATGCCATCAATTTTGATGTTGGCATTGTATGTGATATTTTTGGTTGAATTCACTTCTCGTTACTTCCACCTTAAGTCCAAACGTCCTTCTTGAAGACCACACAAGAAGCTTCTTGAATCTCAATTATTTAACAAATAGATTGTATTTCGTCTTAGATGCAACAGGGAGGGATACAATGTAAAGACTTACAAGAATTATATGGTATGATTTATTATTTTGTTTTCATTTGTGTTATGTTTTTTCTTGCATAACTGTTATTTATATCATTTTGTTTAGTTAACATGTTTTTTTTGGATATTGATTTAATCATTATCATTTTCCATGTTTAGGGCTTGTGTTTTTTAATATATATATATATATATATATATATATATATATATATATATATATATATATATATTACATATATAATTGTATATAATATTGTATATGTACATATAAATGACAACTTGAAAATTTTCATTTTGATATTTTGAACTTGACATTTTGATTTTAATTTATATTTATTTATAATAAAATTTCAATTGATATTATTAGATAAATGACATGTATATGTACATATACATGTTCTGATATTTATAAGCAAATAATGATGTTTATTTGTAACAAATATTTATTTATTTTAAAAAATTGTAGAAATATGTTTGTGATTTTGTATTATTAGACAAAGATAAATCTTTACAATTAAACATTATTTAAAAAATAAATATTGCACCTCATATATTTAAAAGCAATACATGATATTTATTAATAATAAAAAATATTTATAATAAATTTATTAATTACAAAATTTTAAAAGAATGTCATTTATCTATATGAACTACATCACATTTATTTTGAACACAAATTTTAAAAAAAAATAATTATTTGTAGAAAAAAAATAAACACATATATTTATATGCACTATATTATATTTATTTTGAACATATATATTTCAAAAAGAATTATAACTACTTAAAAACAAGTTGATATTTATTCTTAACAAAAATGTTTTAAAAAAATATTAATTACAAAAATTAAAACAAGGTAATCTATATATATGAGCTATACTTTTATTTTGAACACAATTATAAATAAATTTGTATTAGCAAATAAATATAACTCATATATTTATATGAACTACATGATAGTTATTTTGAAAATAAATGTTATGAGCATTAAATAGGCACACACACACACACACACACATATATATCCATATTGTTATGTCCATATACATATGTATGTAGTATATATGTGCATATATATATATATATATATATTTTATTTATTTATTTATGTATATACATATTGTAAATGTGACACCCCATCTCCTAGGATTTCTTATTCATTCCATCACATAATAAAATAAAATTTTCCCAAATGTTGCGTACACATTTTTTCTTCTTGTATTTGCTCAGCAGAATAAAACTCATTATCTATTATTCAATCCACGTCCAGCTTCCTTCAAAAGTACGATCCTGCATATGGGTCTGTCATCTGTCCTAGACCTATATCTGTACAATATGTTCTGAAAAGTATTACTACTCATGTTTTAATGGAAACTAATCATCCAAAGAAGGTAATCAAAGAACTTGAAAATCACTTTGCTAACTGCTTATGGGGATCAAGACAAAAATATCATTGGGTAAAATAGGAGGATCTTTGCTTTCCAAAAAAAGAGTTTGGTTTGAGACAATATATCTGTGATATTTTAAAAGATGTGTAGTTTACTCATCTATTCTTTTATTAAAGATGGTTGTCGAATTCATATAGAGTTTGTATTATGTTTTTATGAGATTCATCTGGCATTCAAGCATAATTCATGTGATGTTTTAGAAAAAAATATTATTGAGGTTGTGTGATGTACTCATGTTGTGTTCATGAAAAAAAAATTATGTGATTTTGTGATGTGCTCGTGTTGTGTTCATGTTGTAATAGTTGTGCTCAAAATTTTTCAAGAACTCTAGATCTATAATTGAAACTCAATTCTAAGGTATTTTCAATTATATTTATAATTATCTTGATTTTTGTTATTTGGATATTGAAATTTTCTATAATTGTGTTTTAATTATATAATTATTTTGATGATTTTGTGGATAGAATATTTTTCATGATTGTATGAAAATTATGGTGATTTACTATTTATTTATATTTGAGCAAGATCATATAAGCATAAATATATATATATATATTTCAAGCAGTCTAAAATATACATATTTATGTAGTTTTAATAGAAAATTTTAAGAGTCCAAAATGTGTTTTGAATCCACTGTGGATTTTGAGTAAATTTTTTAATAAAAATTTAAATGGTTTTAAAAAAGGTCCAAAATATCAAATTACTCTAATTGTTAGACCAAGAATTTGCTACGAGATTATTCTTTGTTTTTCATGTTGTATCTAGGTCGGGCCCAACACTTAAAATAGTAAAAATGAATATTCATCACCATATTTTTGTAAATGCATATCATTTCATAATCACCCTTGTAGTTGTAAAAATAATATATATATATATATATATATATATATATATATATATATATATATAATACTATTTTGAAAAGTTAGGCCTAGGTGATATGAAAATGATTTCAAAAGCAAACAAAATGATGACTTTGGAATTTATAGAAAATTAACAATGGTTAGAATTTTGAGTTAAATGATGTGGAGATAATTTTTTTTGAAAATCTTTTGATGTGTAGGTGAATAGACATATTACCCATATAATTATGTTGATGTGACATTTTAAATGAAAAATAATGTGTGTGCGTGTGTCAAGAAAACATAACACAGTGTAAATAAAATTATGTACACTTCAACATATAATAAATTACTAGTTTAGTTGTTTAACATTTTGTTTTTTTTTTTTTGATGTAAAACGCAAAAAAATTATAAAAAAAAAAGATCATCCTTTATTCTTGATTGGTGTATTTACCAAATTTTCCAATAATACATAGCTAATGAAATTATAATTCTTGGCTACATATTTCTCCTCATCTACAACTCGATGTAAATATTTCTAGTTTTTTTATAACATAGCTATATTCTATAATAATTTATAAAATTTGAACTGCATTATTTTTTTAAAAACTTTACAAATTTTATTAAAAAATAAAAAATAAATAAATTCAATTTGGACATTTCAATAAAAAAAATGACAATAGAATGACTTAGTAGCTCTTCCAAGTATAGTATGTTTAGGTCCACAAAATAAAGTGTTCTGAAATATGTTATCATTTGGTATTGAACAAATCTATATAGTTACAAATGAAATAAATTATTTGATAGGTGTGCAAATTATTTCTTTTATGAATATCCCATAAATTGCATTTTGAAATAGATATTTAAAAGAAAATTTCAGCATTTTGTATTTGTTAATTGATCTAGAAATCATATAAGCTTCACTTGATAGAAACAATAGAAAAATAATGAGAATGTTGGGTCTGCCAAAGTTAGGTGGACCATCATTTTTATTTTCTTAAAAGTATTCACTTGGTGCTCTCATGGATGAAGGAATTCTCCCATCCATTCTTACTTAAATCTAAAACTAACAAAGGGAAAAAATGTCATTGTGGGATGTGTGTATTTTTTCTGCTGGTTTTGCAAGTTACAAAAGAATTCAGGACACAAGAAAATAAAATACATTGTTGGTCAAGAAGCGTCATGTGGCTTGTTCTTCTTTACGATTGATTTTATTTAAAAATCTTGTGTTTTATCTCTCCTTTTTGAACATATGGTTTGGCATGTCCCTTGGGGCTACCTCATTTTCTTCTCTCTTTTCTATGTATAATTCAGGAAGTTTATTCTTGGAGCTGATTGTTTTCACTTATATTGCTTATTATTTAATTAATAATTTATAGAAATATATATTATTCAATTATGGGTTGTTTACTTAAACTGTGTAGTATATATTTTCTTTGATTTATAATTTATGCATTTAGTGTGTGCATATTATAAAACTATTGTTTTAATTAAATAAGTTGTATAATATTTTTTGTAGTGTGGATATGATTGTTGCTTTTATTTGTGTGCAAGCTTATGAGCCATGAGAAATTCAAACTTGGACAATATTTGAAGATTCAAAAAGTTATTAACAAAATCTAATCTTCTATCTAGCAATCGAGATGCAACCATGTTATTGATTTTGGGTCATAAATCCGACAAATCAATACTATCACCTAAAAAATAATATGAAAATAGATCTAGAGTATTCACCCGAAAATCTCATGTTTATATGTTTATTGGATTTGAAATTTCTAGGATTTTATATACTAAAATATATATTTTATTCCAAAACATAATTATGTGGATTGTGTATTTTAGGACTTTTTGTATGTGTGAAGAAGTCTAACATATATTGTTTGATTTGGAATTGGTGTAACTTGGACTTTATTTTCATTGAATTAGATATTTCAGAATTTATGTATTATGATTTCTTTATGTTTGGATCATTTTAATCTATTGCTTCCATTGTATGTATAATCAAATATTATTCTCGATGTTTTGTAATTTCAAATAAATCATGATCCAAATGTTCTACCTTAATAATTTGTATTAGAGCAAGGTTCATGATACCACCCAACAAGTGATATTCAAACTTTTGTGAAGGAGGATATTCTTCATTATTATCAAGATAGTATCAAAACTATTTATTATCATTGTATTGTTATCTAATTATTCCAACATCAATATAATAATTTTGGATGTATTCTTAGAAATTTTTGTTTATGTTAATTATTTGTAGTTGATATTGTTCTTTTTTATCATAAAAAATCATTACATGATAATAAAGTTAACAGTGACTGATTATTTTATTTGGAAAAAAAAAATAATGTATTAATAACTTATAGTCAAATAGTTGTATGACTCTATGAGGTAGAAGGTGAAACCTAAAAATATGAGTGGAGAAGAATATGAAGACTTGCATTTGCACTACAGAGTTGTTTCCATAATTCGATAATGAATAAGTTGTGATACTTATAAATATGTTGCTGGTGAAGTGAAGGCAAACAAACATTGAGAGAAACTAGAGTCTATAATTGAAAATAATATGTTTAAAAATAAAAAATTGATCATCAAAGATGCATCTAGTTAACCTAAAGTTCAGGAATAAAGGTTTAATGCTGATACACATTAATATCTTTTGAATGCTAATACATTAATTTTCATCCATAAAAATGGTCCTAAAGATGTACTACTAGTTTGCTTAATGCTATGCTCACTTCCTAATAACTAGGACAACTTTATGGTTTTTTTGAGCATGTCACCATCTGGAGATATTGTGTTAATGTGCATTATCTCAAAAAATTTATTATTTAAAGAAGCAAGAAAAGATAAGAAGAGAGAAACTTCCTCTAGTATTCTTTTTACTAAGAGATGTTGTAGGAGTACCATGAGACCCAACATAATAAAAGAACTCATTCTTCCAAAATCAAGTCACAAAAAAGAAAAGTAGTCATATATTACCACTATAAAAAGGTGGGGCACATGGCAAAAGACGATTATTCTTGAAAAGTATTATAGCAGCATCACACAAGAGAAGATAAATCCAAGAGAGATGCTAATGTTACCTCGGAAGACTACTATTATTGACCCTGAACCATAATTTCATACCACTTTACATATTAACTTCTTTACTACTAACTTGTCTGATGATTTTGATATAATAAAGATGTGTAATAGTGAGATATCATGAAATTTATGCAAGAAAAATATTTGACTACATTTGTAGACAAGACATCAACTAGATGTGTCAACCAGGCCGACAACCCAGACATGGCTCATGACATGGCCTAGTTCAGCCATGCCTAGCTCGACACAACATGGTTTGGAATTGTGCTTGGTTCTGGGTTGTGCCGCCCAATGGCATGGTTCATTTTGTGTTAGGCCGGCATGAGTCATGCCTTGTGCTAGGCTAGGCATGACCCATGTGCCTAGCCCGATGGCATGGTCCACTAGCCTAGGGACCTAGGGCTGACTAACGGTCATGGGTCAAATCCCGCCTAGTGATTTCCTGATGGGGATGATTATAATTTAAAAAAAAGCCAACCATGTAAGCCAGATCTTGCTTACATTGCCGATTGTAATTGGCCGGCCACATAAGCTGGCCACTCTTTGTTTTTTCATGCAACAAGTTTCATAGGGATAGTTTGGCATGGTCCAACATGGCCCTACACTTAGTCGTGCCAGTATGTCATGCTAGGTTGGCAAGATGATTCTTGTGTCATGCCTAGCACGACATGGAAATCTTACTGTCATGTCTGGCATGGCACGATGTCATGGTCATGCCTAGCAAAAAATAAGTCATGTCGACACAACATGGCATGTGTGACACCTTTAACATCAGCTAATGTTGAGAGATATATAGTACATATTAGATATTAGTGTGAACATGATGTTTATTGGCATGCTAGATGACATGGAATATGTTGGTCATTTTGGTGATGACCAGTGAATACTGGCCAAGCATGCATTAATCATCATTATGGGTATGAAAGAATTTACTTTGTATTCAACTTAGATCAGATAAATATTATTCATATAAAGAGCAATATTGGTCTCGGGTATAAAAAACTTGATCATGTGAGTAAGAATGGCCTTTAACTTCTAGCTAGAAAGAAAATTTTGCCATTTGACCAATGATCTTCTCTTGATCAATGTATAGATTGCATGACTGGAAAAGCCATTAACTTTTCACTCTCATCCACCCTCAAGGAGATTAAATATCTTTAACCTTATTTATACTAATGTCTTCTCCACTAAAAATAAAAGATTAAATCTTTCTTATTTTTTATATTTTCATACTATAGTTGAGAAAGACCAATAAGAAATTGATTTTCATATATTTTAATAATGGAGAAGAATAGAAAGGTCAATTTAATAGTTATTGTGTATCCCATAAAATTAGACATGAAAAGTTACCAACTAAAATATCACAATTATATAGTATCACTAAGAGGATGAACTGGACTATTGAGAAGAGAGATTATTACATGTTTTATCATGTGCATCTTTCCAAGAAAATTTGGAGGTAAATTATGGGTATAGATATTGATATAATTAATATGTATCTTTTACTTTTCTAGTTTGAGATATTCCCAATAAAATTTAGACTGGAAAAATATCTAATATGATCATTTTTGAGTTTTCAATTGCCAAGCCTTTGTACATATCCTAAAAATGAATGATCTAAACTTGATAATACTATATATCCATGCATCTTCATTAACTATGGACATGAGAAGTTTAGATATAGACTATGAGATCCAATTTCCAAGATGCTATCTTGTTTAGAGTACATATGTGATTTTCTAGAGGATCTATTAGTGGATGAAAGTCATATAAGCAAAGAGAAGAGTAATTCCATAGAGATTCCTATTTGAACATATCTAGTATTGATTCCTTCTAGAGATCAGTTTGATTAAGAGTGAGGAATTAAGAAGCTTCCTGATGATTCTGAATCTCATGTTACACTTGATATTTTTGAGTTGTATAATATATATGATATTTTTGAATCCCACGATATACTTATTGAGCATGTGATGGATCATATTCTAGCTAGAACTAGAAAAGACCTAGTTGTTCATTATGATACATCTTAGTCTGAATTGAAAAGATTATCTTGGCCCCATCAGGTATCCTCTAAATTTTGTGATTATATATTGCTCATAGATGCAGGTGAGTCTGAGTTCTCTTAGAATGCCAACTCTCTTGAGAATACCGAGGAATATCTTTGGGTTATATAGTAAGAGATAGTCTTTTTACATAAATCAGACTTATGATCTAATACTCTTATCAAAAGAGAAGCATGGTTTGAAAAATATGACTCTTTAGACTAAAACTAAGTGATAATGATTCTCAACTGAGAAACAAAGCTCGATTAGTAGTTAAAAGGTTTAGTGAAAAAAAAAGGAATTAACTTTGACTAGATATTTTTTTTTATTGTGAATATGTCTTCAATTCGGGTAGTTCTGAGTTTTCCTACTAGCTAAAAATTAGAAATTAATCAATTTGATGTGAAGACTACATTTCTTTATGGTAACCTTCATGGAACTTTTTACCAAGGATCAACCTGGGAAATTCATTGTAGAGAAGAATGAATGTCTTATTTGCAAATTGAACAAGAGATTGTATGATCTTACACAAGCTCCTAGGTAGTGGTATAATAAATTTTATTCATTCGTTGAGTCTCATGACTTTCAACACAAATATTATGACTATTATGTATTTATCAGTCTTCATTCAGGTGATGATAGACTTTAACTTTTATTGTATATTGATGAAATGTAAACCATTAGTCATGATAGAGTAGAGATTCATGGGCTTAGGGGAGGGATGTGAACAGTCTTTTTTATGAAAGACTTAGGCCCATTCAAACATATTTTAGGAATAAGTATCATTTGGGATAGGCCTACTGGGCATATCTCATTATCTCAAGAATGGTATATCGATTATATTCTTGAGAGATTTTTCATAAAAGAGACTAAGTCGGTGTGTATTGTTATTTCTTCTTTTTTGGGTTATTTTAATTTTTTACTTTCATTATTTATATAACCAAACATTATTCTCGATATTCTATGGTTTCAAATAAACCATGATTCATACACTCTAACTCCCAAAAAAAATACAAAGAATTAGTTGAAATTGATAAGTTTTTAGATTCATTATTTCTAAATCTAAATTGATAAATATATAATGGAACAAAGATAATGCACCCGGAAAAAATCCTACAAAATTATGTAGAATTTTAGGATAATTATTATTCATAATAAATTAAAACTCAATAAATGACAAGAAAACATTATGTAGACTCACGAAAGATAATGTAACATGTTATAAAAACTAAGTCTTTAAAAAGGTTATCACAGGGAAATAATAAACTTGGAAAATAGTTTTAGCATGATAAAGAATTGGATAAGAGGGTTATTGTTCTATACTTTGCAATATAATAAATAGAGTTTGTATTGAAGTATATACATTAAATTTAATGTGTGTGTGTGTGTGTGTGTGTGTGTGTGAAATGAATCAATATATATGCTTCTTCTTTCACAAATAATCAAGTATTATGTTGTCATCAAAATAATAGTCATGTTATTTTTTTCATCTAGGAAAAATAAATAGATCAATAGATCTATTTGACATATATATAACACTAGAAGAGGATAAAAATAATAAATACTTTAATATTTATTTTTTAATAGAAAATATTTTCATTGTAAGAATGAATCTATTATTATAAATATATTTGTCTCTAGTAGAAAATATGATTCAAATTTTTGAAATCTCCTTTATTGTATTCAACATAAATGATAAATAAAAAGAGTCATGTTATAAATTAGTGAATAGAATGATATGTTGAATAAAATTATAATCATATAATGTTAAAAGTTTGGTTAAATACCAAGATGAGAACTTAAACAATTTTCTTGTTGATGATCTTTTGGATCAATGTTTTAAAAAGTTATTGATATTTCTATATTTAATATGTTGGGCCTATTAGAGTTGGATATTTCAGTTTGATATAATTTGATGAGTTTGTTTATTAATTAAAATGCCAATAGATAATTATTACTATTTGTTATTTTTTTTGGTTTTTTATTTTTATAAGCATCTATGATTGACCAAAAGCATGAGAGAATTTCCTACTAAATATTAAAAAATAAAATAAAATAAAAATGACTTCTTATATCTTGAATGATAAAGTGGTAGAAGAAAAGAAATAAGTTCCCCATTTCTTTTCTATCAATGACAATGCATGACCAAAAAAAAAAGGATAGAGGCATTATTTTTTTTATTTTACATAAGAGCAACTTCAATTAATATTGCCAAAAATGGGGTGTCATATGCTATTTTGCAACCCTAGATAATATTTTTGCTCCTCTTAATAGTATTTTGCTCCTCTTAATAGTATTTTTGCTCTAATGATAGGTGTCAAAATAGGGTGCCATTTTAATAATTCGATATTATTATATTAAAAAAATATAATTAAACTTAATAGTTATTTTTTAATGGGTATATTTTTCATAACGGTCGCAATTTAACAGATATATAATAGCAACATAATAAATGATGACTAAAAATTAAAATCTCACTTTTTCATAACCTCTATCATCAGGTTATTCCAATATATTGCCAAAATTCAGTCCATCCTAGTAGAATCAGTATCCATGATTTTTATTTCATTTTGTAGTTGAATTTCTTGGACATGTCTTTCTTCAATTTTTAACTATTTGCAATGTTGCTCCAATGCCATTTCCTGTTGAGCATAAATTTTGTCGCTCAACTTTGTATCATTCTACTTCCATTCTTTTATTCTAGTGGTGATGATCTAGTGATCTTTCAATATTAGTTTGTTTCTCTTTGTTTTTAAATTGTTTCTTCCAAGTAGTTTTGCCCAATAGCCCATCGAGGGTGCGAATGGATGAGGGTTTAATGTCATCCCCTAAATATAGAGATGAATAACATGATTCAACATGAGTCAATTCAACATGACGATTAGTTGAATGAGTTTTTACTCTCTTATTGCTGGTCAAATTATAATTCTATTTCTGCACAATTTTTAATATATTCAAACAATGATTGTATTGAAATAGTTTTCCAATAATCTTAGCAAACATTTCTTTTGCTTCATCAACCTGAAAAACATAAGAAATTATTTAGTTAATAGTTTTAATATCAATACATACTCGTGTGTAAATTAAAAGTATATATATCTTACATTATTTTGCTCGGCGTGTCCACATTGTTGGAGCCTTTTAATTTGACTATAAAAATTTGCAATTTTTTTTGCATTTTGCATTAATATCAATCCAACGACTTTTAATAGAAGGCCAATAATGTTCTTCATGATTGCCTCCATTTAGTTCTATGTATTGCAATATTCTTTGTCAGAATGCATCACCTTGTTACTCATTCCTAGTAATTACATATTTACTCGTATAAAGCCATGCAGACACAATTAATTTATCTTCTTCTATAAAGAATTCTTTGTCCTTGTGATTTTTAAAATTTTAGAACGACTACATTTTGTACTAGTGTCAATACTATGGGATTGCTCTGGATAGATTCATCATATAAATCAGTTAAAAAGCATAGTATTACAAATCCATCTACAAAAAAAATTCTAAACAATTTAATAGAATGGGCAATTTGTATAGTATACAAATACATCTTTCAATTATAAATTTATAATCAATTTAAAGAATTATCAAGTTATCAATTTAAATTTTAAAAAATCAATTTGTCAATCTAAAGAATGAGCAATTTATCAATTAAAGAAATTATAATCAATTTAAAGAATGAGTAATTTATAAAGTATACAAATGAATCTATCAATTAAAGAATAAGCAATTTATCAATTTTAATTTTAAAATCAATTTTCAATTTAAAGAACGCGGTCACCGTCTTCTTCCTTCGAAGGCAATGATTCAAGATAAGTTCCTTTCCACTTTGAATCTCTTTATTTTTATAAAATTGAAATGGAATATAACTATTGAGAGCCTTTGAGATAGGCAATATCCATCAAAAGTTTTTTTGCATCCTTTCTATTATTTCTCCAAAGTTGCCAAATATGACACCCCAAAACTACGAATGACATTTTGTCATCTCTTATGCCATCTTTGTTGGAGCCTAAATATTTATGATTTGGTTATCATTTTAGCAGATATGGGAATGGTACCCCTGATAGTACTCTCGTTGGAGTTGCTCTAAGATGAAAAAGAATGACATGTTTTTCTGACAAGATAAAAAAACAAGTGTGCATTTTTGATACCACTATAGAAAAAATAGGTTATGTAAAGGGAGCCTTTTATGTCACCTCCCATAAGGTTCTTCTGCTAACGATGGAGTACAACCCATATACTACAGAAAGTCTAAAATTGACACTTTTCCCTTTGTCAAAAGCCTTTAAATATATGTGTTGTGTGGTTATGGATAGGGAGGTTATGTCAGTGGTAGCTTTGTTCCCCAACACCATAATCCTTCTACTATGGTGAGAAGAAAAATTGTTCAAAGAGTTGAACTCTTTGAACTTTGTTTTCATTAGCCAAGATAGCTTTTTCAAATTGAGTTTTGCTTAAATGATGGCAACCACATCAATTTGATAGCCTTTTAAGTAGCCTGAGTACTTCATTTTGTTTAATGAGACAGTTAAAATTTCTTATGTTCCTGCTTGCCCTCCTACCAATTGAATGGTCTAGTGAAGTTTTTGGATTGTGATACCGTTGTCTGCGTATCACCCATTGTGTCATGAGAAGTTCATTGAACCTTATCATTTGAGGAATGTGAAGTTGTAACAAGGTTTCTCATGCAAACTTGTAGAAGAATCATTACTGTAAGTCATGAGGGCGTGGCAACTTATGGAGGTGTTGTCATGCAGGACCATTATTGTATCATATTTGCCATCTCATCTCTATGAGGAGTTGATGGTAGGCATTCCTTTTTATTCATGGTCGGCACCGGAATGGGCTAATTGCCCCTCATGGTGTGGGCTTAGATGAAGAAGTAAAGTGACATATTTTTTGTGTCAGCTTTGTGAGAGGTGCGTAAGCTATATGAGTAGATAATTGTGACTCTCAGCAATAGATATCTTTACTCTCGTATCGATGAAGAACGTTATCATATGTGATAAATCATGTGAATTATAAAATTTTGTGAATCATTGAACTTTTGAATGTGAGTGACACCCATTTTACTCATAGAGGGGGTGCGCCTGCTTTGGTGTTTTGCATTGATGCCCTTGATGAGGTCGTGGAGAGTTGGTGGTCTCCCATGAGAGTGAGCATGAGGTTGGCTAAAATGAAAGATAGTGATCATGAGGTTGGCTTAAATGAAAGATAAGTGATCATCTAGTTCCTCAGAAAAAAAAAACAAGAGAGCTAGTGGTACTTGCCTTATGCATTACTTTTGTTTATTTTTGTCGATATGCATGTTTTGGTTTTGGTGGGCAAAGTCCAATATGATTTCCTATCCAGCTAGATCCCGAGTCAGATAGAATTATCCACTAAGTTTAAGCATATTAATAAGTAGATGAATAAAAACGTACAAACATTTCCTTAGTAATGACAAACAAAAGGGGAGGTATCTACATTTTAAATCAAAATGTCTTTGCATGTTTTGAATTGTAGTTTAGAGAAATATTCTCATTGATAATTTTTGATGCAAGTCCTTTGAAAGAAGGTGCTGGGGAGAGTGAGAGCCCCATCATATTGAATATAGCATTGCATTTGAGGTGTTGTATCAAAGTAAGGTTGTTTGGAATTACAGCCTTAATTAAGCGATAAATTTTGTTGGAGGCTAAATATGAGCCAGAGACCAATAACAAGTACCATGAGAAAAAGATAAAAATAACTCTGAAAATAGAGTCAAAGAGTGCTTGAAATTACTAGGAAGAAGCAGATGGGAGCAACTACTTTCAAACCGTGGCCAGCTACCTAATTGTTATGACTATGTGGTTGTAGGTAGCGGATTATGTTTGATGGGGGTTAAAGTGATTGTATGATTTTGAGGATATTTTATGTCTTAGGGGTGACATATCTTTATCATCAAAGATAATAGAATGCATTGATATTAATTTTTATTATATTTGCATGTTATTGCCACTGATGAGGGTGCTCTCCATTTGACCTGTCTTGAAATACGAACCAAGAAGTCTTACATTCATGCGAGTGGGTGACCCTTATGTGTCATACTATGTAATGAAGTTGAGAGATGAGATTTTGATGGATTGAATCATCGACCGACAATGACTTTTTCTTATTATTAACGATTTGAGTGAGAGCATGCATTTTGAGACCCAAAAGATGGCAAACTATATCAGAGCATGGCAAAGCTAGAAAAACTCTGATGGAGGCTTGTAGTATTATTGTAATACAAATCATTCATCAAATTTGGGTATAGTAGCAAAAGACTAATTGAATCGTCTAGTAGCTAGTCTCCTCTTAAGTTTCTCTTAGAGTAACCAAAAATCAAAATGAGTTTAATCAGGTAAAACTAATGATTAGCAGCATTAGGGGCGTAATATCCTCAATCTATTCTCAAGTTTTAAATAGATTGGATGGCTCGACTACTTTGTCAAATCAGACATTTAAATTGAAATTCTGAGTGGACTATTTTTAGTAAGCAGAATTGATGATGCATGATGAACTGGAAGCTAGGTTATGGCACCCATGTATGTGGTAATTTAGAACTCATGAAGGGTATTGGTTAATTAAGACATCATGATAATGATCATGAAAATAAAAATCTATTAAGAAATATGTAATAACTCACCTGCCAAATCAACAACCAAATCAACTCAATTTTTTTTCATGATTTGTTCGAGGCTAATAAGTTATTTTTGACACTTGGTATCTAGTGCTAGCATGGGTCATCCGAGGGGGAGGACGTCGATGGCAGATAACCTCATGGGAAGATTTCTCATATATGTGTCCTCTATATGGGAGGAATAAAGTCTATCATACCATGTGCCCGTTGTTGTCCCATTGACCCCTCTGGCCCTCATTACAAACTCGTGGTGATCAATATAATTTATTACCGGCTACTAATCTTTTTTGTTGCAGCATGCGTATTACAATTTCATCATTATGTACGTCACATATAATTTCCACAATGCCTATTGCCTTATTGCTGGCATGTGATTGTGCAATTCCTATTGCACACATCATGTCTATTCCACCTCTTTACTCATATTTCTCTACTAGCTAAATAAGCTTTTAGGATGGTAGGGAATGAGAAGATATGGTTGCACTTGTCAATCTTAGAATTCTTGTCTTGGCTCATAGTTTCGAAGGTACATGCTCTTTGATAGGTCAATTAATCAACATTCTGTATCTATTGCTATGACTAGTTGATTAGGGACATTATTTTTTGATGATATTCTCATGTGCAGCCTTGAGATGCTTAGTATTGTCCCATCAAATTATTTGTGACCATAATAAATTCTAGCTTGTATTCATTTAGAATAAAGACTGCACAAGAAATCCTCATAGATTTTCGATGCACTCCCTACTTTGGTATTATATTATCCGATGCTTTGGTGTAGAATATTGGCTTACAATTACTTGAGAAAATAATATTAGAATATACGCAATATTAAATTGCAGAAATGTTGAGATGATTGATGAAAATGTATACGAGAGAAAGATAGAGGTGGTAGGAGGGAGAGATAGAGAGAGAGAAATATATATATAGAGAGAGAGAGAGAGGTGGTAGGAGGGAGGGGGAGAGAGAGAGAGCAAGGTGGTAGGAGGGAGGGAGGGAGAGAGAGAGAGAGAGAGACGTTGTAGGAGGGGGAGAGGGAGAGAGAGAGCCGTGGTAGGAGGGGGGAGAGAGAGAGACGTTGTAGGAGGGGGAGAGGGAGAGAGAGAGCCGTGGTAGGAGGGGGGAGAGAGAGAGAGAGATGGTGGGAGGGGGGAGAGAAGTGTTAGGAGGGGGAGAGAGAGAGGTGTTAGGAGGGGGAGACAGAGAGGAGTTAGGAGGGTGAGAGGGTGAGAGGGAGAGAGAGAGAGAGAACTGATGGGAGGAGAGAGAGAGAGAGAGAGAGGTGGTGGTGGGAGGGAGGAAGATGGAGGAAGAAAGGGAGGGAAGAGGGAGAGAGAGAGAGAGAGTGTGTGTGAGAAGGGGATAGGGAGAGAAAGAAGGTGGTGAGAGAGAGGGGAAAAAAGATAGAGGGAGAGGGGGAGAGAGAGAAGAAGATAGAGGAAGAGAGAGAGAGAGAGAGAGAGAGAGAGGGGAGATATGTTGGGAGGGGTAAGAGATGAAGGGTGAGAGAATGAAAGATAGGTAACAATAGGATGGAGAGGGTGGGAGAGAGGGAGGAGAGGGGGAGAATGGGAGAGGTGAAGGGATAAAGAGAGTGGCAAGGAGGAAGAGAGAAAGAGTTAAAGAGAAAGGGAAGTAGTAGAAAGAGGTCAAGGGTGAGAGAGAGAGAGAGAGAGTGAGAGAAGTGGAAGGGGAAAAGAGAAGTGGAGAGGGAGGGAGGGAGCAAAAAGTGGTTGTAGAGGGAGGGAGAGAGCAAATTTTGGAGGTAGAGGGAGAAAGAGAGAGCAAAAAGTGGAGGTAGAGGGAGGGAGAGAATGAGAGGTAGACATAGAGGTAGAGGAAGGGAGGAGTGAGAGGTAGATGGAGAAAGGGAGTGGGAGGTATATGTGGATAGAGGGTGAAAGTGAGAGGTAGAGAGAGGTAGGGAGAGTGAGAGGTAGAGGTAAAAGGAGAAAGAGATGAAAGGAGGCAGAGAGATGAAGGGAGGCAGAGAGATGAAGTGAGGGAGGGGGAGAGAGAGAGAGAGATAAAGAAAGGGAGAGACGGGGGGAGGGAGAAGTGAAGGGAGGGAGAGGTGGGGAGAGGTGAAGAAAGGGGAGGAAGGGAGGGAGGAGAATAGAGGGAGGGGGAGATTAGTAAAGGGAAGGACTAGGGGGGGGGGGGGGGGGGGGGGGGGTGAGAGGAGGGAGTGAGAGAGAGAGGCGAAGGAAGGGAGGGGGAGGCAGGTGAAGGAAGGGAGGGAGGAAGCAGTGAAGGGAGGGAGGGAAAGAGGTGAAGGGAGGGAGGTAGGGAAAGAGGTAAAGGGAGGGACTAGAGAGAGGGAAAGAGGTATAAGAAGTGGGGGAATAAGGTAGGGAGGGAGGGAGAAAGAGGCAAAGGAAGGAATGGAGGGAAGGAGACAGGTGAAAGGAGTGACGGATTTAGGGTATAGGATTTAAGATTTTGGGGGGAGAGAGAGGTGAAGGAAGAGAGGGAGGGAGAAGGATGAAGGGCAGGAGGGGGAGGAGGGAGAGAGAAAGGGAGGGAGGGAGAGATGAAGGGCATGGTAAGGATAGATATATATATATATATATATATATGAAGGCCAAGGCGAGAGAGAGAGAGAGAGAGATGAAAGGCATGGAGGGAGAGAGAAAGAGAGATGAAGGGGAGAGGGAGGGAGAAAGAGAGATGAAGGGGAGAGGGAGGGAGAGATAGATGAAGGGGTGAGGGAGAGAGAGAGAGATGGAGGGAGGGAGATAGAGAAATGGGTGGGCGAGAGATGACGGGAGGTGCATATATATATATATCTTGAGAGAGAAATGAAGGGAGAGAGCAAGATAGAGAGGTGAAGGAATGAGGGAAGAGAAGAAAGAGAGAGAGGAAGGGTGAAGAAAGAGGGGAGAGAGAGAGAGGTGAAGGAGGGGGGAGAGAGAGAAAGGTGGAGGGAGGTAGAGAGAAAGAAAGGTGGAGGGGGGAGAGAGAGAGAGAGAGAGAGAGAGGTGAAATGAGAAAGAGGGTAAGGTGGAGGAAGTGGGGGCAAGAGAGAGCGAGAATTGTCATTAGAAAGAGAAAGAGGTGGAGGAAATGGGGGAGGGGGAGGCGGGGATGGGTGATGACACAATCAGATGGACGGGTAGTGACAGAACAAAGGCAGAGATGGTAAGAAGAGGTGGATGTTGGTTCAAACATCATCCATTGACCATTTCATAAATTGAGAATACAAGCCTGAACCAAATAAATAATTGCTCAGTTTTAAAACTGGCATCGTACTAAAAAAATGCCTATTATCTTGCAATATCTGCAAGCAGCACGCCAGCCACATCATGTGTACTGGGGAGGATTGGGTATAGAAATTGGAGGTGATGGCAGGGCACATATTAAAGAACAATTCAAACCACAAAATATAAAAATACAAGCATTCACTAATGGTTAGTCCACCTCATTTCTCCGGCTATAGTTTCACAGAGAACCATTAGAAAAAAGATGTTCGAATAGATAAAATGTTAACCAAAAGATATATCAAAAAGTTAGAATTGACCAACTAAACAACATCATATGATCTGTAAATGAGGATTGGAGCTCCTAATCAAACAAACTGAATCCCATATCCTCATCACTCTCTTCCTTGGGTTCTTCCTGAAAAATCAACAAACAGAATTTGAAGTTAAAACACTCATAACACCAACACACCACTTCCACTTTTTAACATGTTGGTATAACCAAAATCGAAATCAATTTTACACAAACTGGATGTAAAACAAAAATAAAATGTGAAAATTAGTACAGCAAAGTTAATTTATACACGAAATCTAAATAACACATAAGATTGTTAATGGGATAAAAATGATGGAAACAAAAAGAAAGTTTTAAAAAACTGGAACAGTATTGTCAACTTTAAAATCAAAATCAAATATGTACAGCCTGATTAAACATCCAAATTGTGTTGAAGATTATAAATTTGATAGGAACTCTAGCTTACAAATTGTGATAAAGAATTGAAAACGAACCCAAAAACTGGCAAGCACCTACGGACATGGATGTACAGATATGAAGAAATAATACCTTCTTTTCCTCTTGAGAAGGGGCAGATGCAGGTGCAGCTTCTCCAGCACCTGCAGGAGTTGCAACAGGAACTGAAACACTGCCACCACCACCAGCCCCAACATTCAAAATAAGATCTTCAATATTGCGCTTCTCAGCAAGCTTTGCAAATAGTGCAGGCCAGTAAGACTCAACAGATACATTTGCAGATTTGACCAACTTTGCAATCTTCTCCGCCTATCCTCGTGATTAAAAAAATAAAAACAGAATAAAGCCAACACAAGGCCATATGATAAGATGACAGCAAAAGTAAATTAAGAACGAGAAAAATTATGTTTTTACTGTACTAGAATCATCTATTATAATAAAATACAATGTCGTATTTTGCAAAATCTTGTCCTATATAAAAGAAATATTATTTCACATAACGGAACTAGACGCTGAGCAAAAGAAATCCCATTGCTGACAAACAAATAACACATCAGCTAATTCTTGATAACCTAAAAACCCACATAAAAACTCCGAAATAAGTTTTACAAAAGCAACTTTGGAAAGAAAAAATAAATATTAAAATTGCATGCAAGGTCAACAACCTAAAAAAGAAAATGTGCAATCAGTCGGCTAAAATCCGATGACAAAGCTCATAGACCATGCCAGATATATTCTATTAATCATATTATGAAGGAAGGTACAATCGAATAACATAGTCATGGCGTAGATGTTACCGTGATGGCGATACCGTCATCCTGGAGAATGATAACGGCGTAACTGCAAGCAAGCTCTCCAATCGACATCGGTATTACTGTTAGTAATTTCGATAGAATATTTCACCTAGCAATAGATAACGTGAACGAATTAACGAAGCCGATGATTCAAAATATTATTGAATCTGGCTATCACACCTTGAAAAAAACCTGATTCGCTAGTTGCAGCGCTAATTGATTGAAATCTTAAAAACATGCCAGCCAACACTAGGGTTTGAGAAAAAAACACACGGCCCAGCCCGTTTGTCTGCTAAAAGCTCTCAAAAAACCGCCAGTAATGAGTAATAGCATCTCCAACGGGCTCGCTAAAAACATAGTTTCGATATTTTGTTAAATAATTTTAGAAAATTAAATTTCCAATGTGCTCGCCATCTCGCTCGCGTTTTTGCTCCCCTAGCTTCTCACTCAACAAATATAGCGAGCATTTATTGCTCAATAAATCATTTTTTTATATTAAAATATTCTTGACATTCACTAGTTCCAGCGACGCAACTCAACTTCGCACAGTATTTTGATGAGCTTAGTTGGAGTATAATTTGAAGTGTTGCTAGCTAAAATACTGAATTGAATATTTAAATAGCTTTTATTTAGTTATTTTATTGAGTATGATTGGAGATGCTATTAGAGCATCTCCAATGGGCTCGCTAAAAATAGAGTTTCGATATTTTGTTGAGTGTTTTTAGAAAATTAGATCTCCAATGCGCTCGCTATCCCGCTCGAGTTTTTAAACTCTCAGCTTCTCGCTGAACAAATATAGCGAGCGTTTATCGCTCAATAAATTATTTTTTTCTATTAAAATATTCTTGTCATTCACTAGTTCCAGCGACGTAACTCAACTTCGCACGGTATTTTGCTGAGCTTGGTTGGGGTAAAATTTGAAGTGTTACTAGCTAAAATATTGAATTGAATATTTAAATATTTTTTATTTAGTTATTTTATTGAGTGTGGTTGGAGATGGTCTTACTTTAGCCTCCAACGCTGTCGCGGTGCTACTACATACATCCAAGCTGTTTTGAAAAGGGGTGTTCGTTAAATAATCAAAAAAAAGGAAAATAACCCATGGTGAGCTTTTTTTTTTCTATACAAGAATAATTAGAAATATAAAAATTTGAACATAATTCTTTCAAAATAATTAAGGATTATCAAGTTCATGGTAAGTTCTTATGCTCTAATTCTAAAAGGAACCTCAAATACTACAATATGTTATAGAAATTCAAATTTTATTGTCAGAGGTTATGTTGATGCAGACTATGCTGGAAATATTGATAATATCATGTCTACGACAGGTTATCTTTGTACTTTTGCTGGAGGAGCTGTATGTTGGGTTTCAAAATTACAGTATATTGTATCTACTTATACAATAGAAGCAGAATATGTTGCAGCTACACAAACCAATAAATAGGTAATATGGTTGCAAATACTATTGGAAGAGATTGTATACAAACAAAATAATGTTACTTTATTTTGTGATAGTCAAAGTGCTCTACACTTAGCAAGAAATCCAGTATTTCACTCAAAGACAAAACACATCAGGGTACAATATCATTTTGTACGAGAGAAAGTAGAAGAAGGAATTGTGGATTTGCAAAAGATTCATACCGAAAAAAATATAGCGAATGTTTTGACCAAACCAATCAGCACTAATATTTTTGAATGGTGTATAACTTCATGGAGCTTAATAAGATTGAAAATAAGTATTGACAGGCAAAGAAAGTGATTTTCAAGTGGGAGAATATTATTTTATTGGGGTTAGTTGAAAATCACCTAGCCCACATCGAAAATCTCTTTGGAGATTTTCGAAATTTTTCCTATAAAATGACTTTTCCTATTCGTTTGAAATTCATTTCCATATATTTCCAATTTTTTATTTTCTTTTGAATGTATTTTATTTCATGATCTAATTTATTACTTTAGTTTTAAATTTTCTATCTTTCAAATAATTGAGGGTTTAGTTTCATTTTATAACATATTTTTCTAAAAAATATCGACGAACCAAAATAAGATAATATAATCTATGTTTCAAATTAATATAAAATCTTGTTTGGGTAGGCCTTTCACATTATGATTAATTCAAAATCACTAAAATAGAAAATATTATTTGTTTTGTTATACAATGGAAAATTCAAAAGTTTAAAACCCAACAATTCAAAAATTAGTATACATAAAAACAATAAAAATCCAATACAATGAAAAGTATAAAGTTCAATATACACCACTATTACCACAAATAAATATATGTTAAAGACTTATTTACACATGTAATATATTCATTAAATATACAATAGCCAAAATTATGTTTTAAATAAATATAATTTTTCTAGGAAATAAAACCCTAGACAGAACAAAAAAACTAAAATCTGAGATTTTGGAAAGGATTCTTTGAAAGTTGTTTTGTGTCATTTTTTAGGTGATAGCATTGGATCGTTGGCATAACAACTAGGAATCAACAATGTATCTGGTATCTCTAATTACTTGACAGAAGATATGTTTCTATTAGTTGCTCTTTAATTTTCCAGCTACCTTCGAAGCTCAAAGTCACCACAACAATACAATCTACACACGCACACACACAACACAACACAAAAAAAAACATAGTAGCATAATCTATACATACACACAAAACACAAAAAATACAGCAACACACATTGAACAATACAAAATCACAATAGCACACAATATGGTAAAAAAAATAAAGTTGCTACAAAATAATAGTAGACCGAGAAAGAGGGGAACTCACACACCCTCTTTCTCTTTGTTTGTGTAAAAAATGCAATTGATATATATATATGAACAAGTTCAAACCAGCATGCAAGGTTGAGAAGTCCCCAATCTTTCTATATCTAACAAAAATGATGAATGTTCCCCTTGTCCTTCTACATCTAGCAAAATTGATGAATGTCCTCCCAATCCTTCTACATCTAGCAAAAATTAGGAATGTTGTCCCAATCCTTCTTGTTTTTTTTTTGTTTTTAAAATAACATTGATGGGGGCACTTCTCTCATTTAGGAGGCACCCCACATGCCTCTTTCTAAAAATGGGAATGTTTTTATTTTTTGAATTTTTTTTTTAATTTTTAAGACAATTTCCTCATATTCTTGATCCACTATGTACCGTACCTACAAAAAAAACAAAAAAAAAACAAAAAAAAAACAAAAAAAAAAACAAAAAAAAAACAAAAATGATAGTAATTAAAAAAATCATGTAGGGTTTTAAATAACAATGATATATTGCTATTAAAATAACCAAATTAAAATATAACCAAATAAAACTCGATTTGCTCAACTTAGAGATATGTAACAAATTTTCCTTTCTACCCTATGTGGGAAGATATATATCAATATATATATGACTTAAAAAATTAAATTTTGCTGATGATAATGATTTTGAAAACATGTGGTAGACATTTTTGTTTATATATACTTTATCATGTATAAATAACTTTTCATCTAATACATCGTATACCCAATAATATCATACATTAATGTGTTTTGACCTACTTGGAAACTCAAAATTTTTGAGAGATGTATAAAACTCTGACTATTACACCATATAATATATGTATTTTCCCATATATTTACGTCTATAGACTCAATGTTGCCATACTCTCCCTTTAATTGTTATTACATAACTCAAGATGGATTTATGCGAATCTAAATCACTAGTCATATCAGAATTTGTGTATCTATCGTGCCAAGCTAGGTCAGAATTTGTAGCAACCATATTTAATCATACCAAGCTAGGTCATGCCTAGCTAAGCTAGCCTGATTTGTCTAATTAGTCTAAAACTAGCCTACATGGGCCAACATGTGCTGCATCTCTTGTTGGATGTAGGCCAAGCCCTAGCCCAACATGGCCAAGGCTATGCCATGGCCCAACATAAGGGGTCATCCAAGAATGGCTTTGAACTAGGTCATGTCATGCAAGGGATGACATTTTCATGTTGTACATCATGTTGTGCTTGGGTTATCCAGCCTAGTTGATACATATAGCTTAACATCTTTCAAAAAAAAATCTTTCAAGAACTATACTAATATAATATTCTTGATATAACCAGACATGCCTAGAGGACCTATCCTAAATGATATTTTTCCTTAGAATCTGGTTCATTAGGCTAAAGTCTTTCATAGAAAATATTTTTCTTACTTCCTTTTTTTAGTCTGTCAATATATACTCTATCATAAAGAATGATCATCATATCATAAATATATAATAAAATTATAAGTTTATCATTACCTAATCGATAACTAACAAATATATAATGATCACAAGAAGTATACTCAAAGTCATGAGACAAAATAAACAAAGAAAATTTTTGGTACCATTGCCTATAACATACATAAGACCTATAAACTCTTGTTCAATTTGTAAACAAGGCCTTATTCTCCATCTACAATGAATTTTTTAGACTGATCCAATTAGAGAGTCTTATGAATGTTACCATGAAAAAAACATATTCTATACATCGAGTGGATGAATTTCTAAGTTTAAGCTAGTAGTTTTACCCAATATTTATTGAATAGAAGACATCTTCACTACAAAAGAAAATATCTCATCAAAATTAATTTATTTTTTTAATTACATTCTCTGACTGCTAATTATGATTTGTATTTCAGTTGAGAATTATCATCTCTGAGTTTTAGTCTAAAGGCCATTTATTTTTTAGAGCATGCTTTCTTTTAGGTAAGGATATTAGATCATACGTTTGGTTGACATAAAGAGACTATATCTCTTTTTGCATAATTTGAGGCCATTACTCTTTATTTTCAAGAGAAATGGCTTCTTGAAATGTCTTAAGTTTACCATGACCTACATCCATGAATAAAATGTAATCATTGAATCTAGAGATATCTGATGAGGTTTAAATTCTCATTTTAGACTAAGATGCATCAATAATATACAATTGAGTCCAACCTAGTTCTAGCTAGAATATGGTCTCTCACCTCCTCAATACACATATTTTTGGGAATAGAAATATCAAGTAAATTACATTGGTCAAAATCATCATATGGATGCTCAATTCCTCCAACTTGAGTATTCTAATATCTTTGAAGGAACAAACATTAGAATTGTTCAAATAGAAATCTTTATAGAACTACTCTCATCTTTTTAGATGACTATCATCTAGTAATTAGTCTTCCAAAAAATCATTACTTTCCTCTAAATAAGTTTCTTGGTAATTAGGTCTCATAGTATATACTCGTACTCTCAATGTTCATATCCAACGAAGATACTTGGATGTGAAATATTATCGAGTTTTGATTGTTCATCTTTTGAGATATAAATAAAGATTTTCTAGTCGAAACTCATAAGTGATCATATAAGATACATTTCTCTGTCCAAATTTTATTAGGAACATTTCTAATCAAAGTAATAGTAAGGCACATATTGATTACATCAATAGGATAAGTGATCATACATATAATTTCTCTCAAAATTACTTGGGAAGATAATAATGAGAAAACATGCACCAGACTATTTCCTCAATAGTTAGAGTTATCCTATCAGCCATACTATTTAATTAAAACATCTTAGCTAGTATCTTTTCATGTCTAATGTCATGGGATATATAGTAGTTATTAAATTGACCTTGCTTTTCTTCTATATTATCAGAACATAAAAATTAATTTTATATTGGGCTCTCTCTCATTTCTAGCATAGAAATTCTTAAAGATAGAAAAGACATAATCATTAGTTTTTAGTGTATATGCCCACACACTCATAGAGTGATCATTAATGAATGTGATAAAGTAAAGGCCCCCATCAAATATTTTTCTCTACATAGAGTAAACATTAGTATGAATAAGATCGAGGATATTGGATCTTCTTGAGGTTAGAAAACTAATGATTCAAATATCATTCTTTCTATATAGTGAAAATGTCATAATATTCTTGAGGTTAGAGTGAAAATGTTCTATATAGTTTTTTCAAACATACATTCTATACACTAATCAAGAAAGGATCTATGATCAAATATCATAATATTCTTTCTAGCTAGAAACTGAAGGTCCTTTTCACTTACATGACTAAGACTCATGTATCAAAGATCAATGTTCCTGTTTTGATGAATACTATTTACCTGATGTCTAGACACTCTTGCCTAGGTGACATTGAAAGTACTCTCCTTACCTCCCATAATGACTAAAATACCTTCGCGCTATTACTATTGACCATTACCAAAAAACTCACATATTTTAAATCATCCAGTATGTCAATGGACATCAGATTCATATAAATTTTTGGCATGTATCTGACACCTTTCAGCCTTAGTTGATGTCTTATCTATGTCTATAGACAAATATCTTACCAGGTCCCAACCAAAAAAGTATGATGTCTTATGACTTTATGAGAATACCAAAACTTATTGTCTCTTAATCAAATATAGTCCCATAAGTATACATGCCATATAAGTAGTAAAATAGACATAAGTATATATATCGATCCCATGAGTATTATGTTGGTAGTTCAAATAATCAATAGTTGAACTACTTATTACTTGAGTTGAGTAGATAAACTTGAGTTTTTGGAAGGATACATAGCTTATAGGGTTAGTTCAATTCTTTATGTGTAATGATATTTCTTTAGTATTTGGTTAATATTATATTTGATTATTGAATGAATGATAGATTATTATGATTATACCCTAGTGTCCTCTTGGAATATAACTATCTTCCTTAGATTGTCACTACTAAGGATGATTCCTTAGTAGTTGTCCCCTTGGTATTTCATTACCGATGTAATATATTTCATTCATGGTTCATGTCCATATCTACTTTTTTTAAGTAAAATATCAACTACTTTTGATGATTACATCAAACATATATTTATATTCTTTAACCTATAATGTCTAAAAGATACAAGATGATGTAATAATAAATATGTTTGTGCTTTCAGCTTGTAAGTATCATACTTATGATAATTAACTTATATTTTCTCATGAATTACAAATATATAAATCATATAAGAGGAATTAGCTCATAGGATTATCACCACCATATAAATATGCTCCATGTAAGATATTTTGAAAGACAACTTATAGAATTGAAGATTCCCAATATAATTCTATATGAGAATCTGAGTTTCAAAACATAATCTCAATCAAATATTATTTATGTTTGCCTTTGAGTTGCCCCTATTTGAGAGTTTAAATCACATCACCTAAGAATTCTTGTAGCTCTTGCCTCAAAATCTAATTACCCTCTTCCTTTTTTTTAGTAAAATTTTCTAAGTATTGTTTATATACTTTAGGGATCCATGAGATGCCTTAAGCTAGAAGTCATGGAACTAGCTTGAGGTCACATCTTCCTAGTTCCGTTGGATTTTCTCTAGAGAACCTAAGTTATGATAATAATGAATGCTGTGACTCAAGTAACTGCTCTCTAGATCATAATGTCATTACATAGGAATGTCATGATTAAAATAAATTTTTTCTAGAACAGAGTGACATGATGCTAGGAATGGCCTAACTAATATTTTCTTTCTATAGCAAAATATCATGATATTGGAATTAACCACGACTAATACATTACTCTTTATAATACAAAGTCATGGTATTGGAAATGACCATGTATTTTAAATTTTCTTAATAGAGCATAAAGTAACATTATTGGAAATGCTGCAATTAAAGTATATGCTCTCTGAAATAAAATTTTGTGGCAGAAAATAAAATTGCAACTCAAAATACTTGGAAGTTCGACCAAGATTATTCAAAACAACTAAAATTGAGTTTATGCTCCACCAAGCTATTGATTTCACCCAAAATAATAACGATTTCACTAAAATTCATCAAATATCCTTAAAATATATATTTAGTAAAATTTTTTAATATAAGTAGAAATACATACAAGCACAATAATAAATACATGCTAAATTACCCAAAAAAGTTATTATGTGGAATATTAAATAATATCCCAGTTTTTACCATATTTAATGTATCATAATCACCAAGTGTGTATGAAATAAAGAAGTTAATATACAGGGTAAGGTTGAATGATGCTTAAAGTTTATTTTTCTTCTAAGATACAAGATTAGTAGAATTATCATCTTTAACTAGTATCAAGTCATCTTCCAAGATAACATTGGCCTTTACCTTAGGTATATCTTTTCTCCTATGATGTTTTTGTAGTCTTTTCAAAAAATAGTAGTCCCTTTTCACATGTCATATCTTATTATAGTGGTAATACTTGATTACTTTTATACTTTGTGACTTACCTTTGGATGAATTAGTTCTTCTATCAGTCTGTATGTGTCTCATGGCACTCTTACTACATCTCTCATAAAAAATAATATCATGAGAAGCTTTTCCGTTCTCATCTCTCCTTTCCTTCTTGGGACAATATATTTTTTGAGACAACATACATTGAGGCAACACCTATAGGAAGTGACATGCTCATGGAAACCACAATATTATCCTAGATATCCAAAAGTAAGCTCATCATTATCCTAGATAAGTTAGCAGCTTATCTTTTAAGAGCATCTTTATGGAAGTGAACTAGTTTACTAGTTCTTGAAAGATGTTGTATGCCAATATTAAACTATTATTATTGAACTTCATGTTAACTAGATATCTAATGATCATTATTTTATTTCTAAACATATTATTTTCTAACATAGACTCTAGTTTCTCACTTAGTTTGTATGCCCTAATTTTATTAACACAATGTTGATAAGTATCACAACTTAAACTTATCCATTGCCAAATAGTAGAAGTCATATAGTGTAAATTTTCCAATTCTTCTCTAATCAATTTATCAGATTGTTTTTTTCTCACTCGATCATATAATTATTTGATTATAAGGTAGCACACATTCTATTTTTCCAAATAAAAAAATTGGTGCCTATTAACTTTATTATCAAATAGTAATCCTTTATGATAACAAAAATCAATACGAATCAAAGATAATCAACATAAACAAAAATATTACAAAGCATCTCTAATATTATTATGTTTGTATTGGAATAATTAGACATAATATATTGACAACAAATTAACTATATATAATCTTTGTCAATGAAGGACCACTTCAATAGAAGTTTAAATACCACTTTTTAGGTGGTATCACTATCAAAAACCTCCTAAATGGACCATGGTTAATTCAAAACTACTAAAATCAAGAACATGACCATGACTTTTCCTTCTTTTGACGGCAAAAGTGGCAGTTCTAAAAATGACAGACTATATGTATTAAAAAGTCACGGTGTTGGAGATTGACCATGCCTTTAGACTTAGGAATATTAAGCTTGGGTAATGATAAAGTCATAACATTGGAAAATAATCATGAATTTTAGAATTAGTAGGGTACTTGTTTACTATGGCATTAATTACTATTACAATCATTTAAATAATAAGAGATAAATATGATCATGACTCAAAGATAATATTATAACCAAAAAGGATATATAACATAGTAAAAAGATTGTTCTTAACGAGGAGGTATAGTCATGATGTACAAATATTTTCATGACTATTTATGTAGAGTTCCAACTAAAAAAAAAAGCCAAAACTACTAAATAAAACCAACCATCACAAAGTCTCCAATTACCTCTAAAATGTAATGATTTCACTACTATTTATCACAATTAATCGAGACTTAAATTTAGTGAAAATTTTCCAAATATTGCCCTTTTCTGTACTTCACATCATCAAAACCCATCGAAATACACTAGAATATTTACTATTTCACATTCCAAACAAACTCATATATCATAACTATTGGTTATTCCCAAGCTATAACTTCCCCCTCAAAATAAAAATTACATCCACATCATCATGAACAACATATTACAATAGAAATCATATATAACAATAAAATAGCATATCAAGATACATCTCAATGGGTGAGTAATGACAATAGTGAGATTATCTTTTGGGATCAAACCCTAGAGTGCTTAAATGGTGGCCTCAAAGTGGATGAAATCTTTGTATATCTATTAATTTTAGCTAACCAATTCAACATCTTTGCAAGAAGGTTGAGCAATGCTTTTTTTTCCCCAATGTAGTTCAATGAGCCTTTAGAAGATCCTATGGCATAGTAAAGATTACTCAAGTTTGCACTATTTTTCCTTAATTTTTCAACGCATTGATTCTCTTGAAATTGTGTTTCATATCCAATTATCACATCTCTACATGATACCATATTCATCCAGTTTGTTGTCATAAAGTTATAAAAAAATCTAAATGACTATGCACTTCCTCTAATGCTGGTCACAACTTGCTTCACCATTTCTTCCAAAAGCTAGTAGATTTTGCCTTCAAACTTTTTTTAACCTAAAATAAAGAGAATCTCTTTATTTTGAAGGTGCACCTTCCACAATACATCTTACTTTTTGGTTTTTTCTATAAAAGCTTCACATAGAGTTTGGACTTCTTTTTTAAGTATTCTACTCTATGTCTGGCTTTTAATTGGATGCTCTCTAAAATGTGAAAAATATCACTAAGTGCATCACTTCATGTGCCTAATGAAGGATCCATATGAGGTTATTTCTCTTCTCATATTTTTCCCACTCTTCCATCATACCTATGTTTGCTCTAGTGATGGATGATCATTCATTCCAAATTTATATCAATTCTTCCCCTTCAAGGATCAACTTTTTCTTTTTTATCTCTTTTAATTTTTTATTTAATGCCCAATAATGTCAAGGAGGATATTCTTAAATATATTTCATTAACTTTCTCATCCATGGTGACTCCCTCAACTAAACATAACAAAGTAAATAGAGAATAGTAAATTATTTGGTCCGAAAATTCACTCTTGAGAAAACTAAAAATTAACTTTTTAAAAATCTTCCCAAATTCAAAACTAAAACCAACTAGAATGACATGAAGTAAGATCAATCTATCTTGGATGTGCATTGAGACATGAAGCATTGGTAATAAAAATGAGTATATAAAATATAACTACACTTTACTCACTTCTATGAATTATCTATGTATCAAATATTAATATGTACTCTTTGAAGTCACCCTCTGTTCATCCTTTCCATCTATCAAAACATTGAAAATTGCTAGAAAATTTAGATCTTTCAGAGAGATTTGAAAGCTATGCTATCTTTGATTCCTTAAAATCCAAGTATCTCATTTATAATCCTTCGGCCAAAACACACCCAAATCTTTCTATCATAATATGTTTACAGTAAATTTCTTCCAGACTACTATATAATTCTTTCATAATAGAAGAGTTCTCCTATTCTATATGTATAAAAATTATATTCAATCTATCTACTTTATGATTTGTTATAATGAAAAGAAACATTCATTAAATCTTTTCTCTAATAAAACTTTTACTGGCTAGTATAGATTCCTTCCATTACTATCCCTATCCTGTGAAAAAATTGTTGTAGGCACCATGGTTTTAGGTGAGTTTTCCATTGTGTCAAGCCTCTATCGCTTCTATTTACCATGTGACTTATTTCCCAAACTATTTTCTTTGAAGTTTTCTTCTCCTTCATCATCAAATCAATGAGATTAGTGGACATAAGGTTTGTTTATTATGTTATTTGGAGAGAAAATAGTACTATTTGAAGGATTTATAGGATTATATATTATAGTCATGACCTATCAAAAGAAAACCATGAATTTTTGGGCTCACTCTTCTTCTTTAATTGAAAGGTCATGGTGCTAAGAAAAGATGCTACATCAAAGTCATGGTTCTAGGAAAAGATGTTACATCAAAGTCATGGAAATGGGCCATTGCCAAGGGTTTTTCATTAAATGACTGATATATATTTTCTTTGTTACATCAAAGTAATTACACTAAGTATGACCATGACTTTTTCATTGAGCTTCTTTTAGGTATTTTCTTTCTAAAATACTTAAGTCATGGTAGTGGGCACGACCATGGATTTCGACATAAATAGTTAGAATCACAGCTATTTTGAATCTATGATTCTTTTGTGTGTGGGGTTTCAAGTGTATTAATATCAATGTGATACTTATTCAAACAAAAAAAAATTCATCACACAAAAGAAAAATTTTGTATCATCTCTCAAATAGCACTATATTTAACTTCCACAACTAGACTATCAATATGTTATTTTCTCCATTAGAAATCCTTATAAACCAAGTCTACTTTTCAATATAATTTTTGATATCTTTTTTCCTTGTACTTTCTATATTAGTCATCGATACTATATAGATATTGATCTCAATGGAATCTTCTACATGTATAATTAGGATAAGGCAACTATTCTTTGTTTTTTCTCTAGTCATGACATTGTGAAATATCATGATTTTTTCTATTTTTTTTTTGGTTCTCATCATCAACCTCCTCCATATTATCCACTAAAACTTCACATATTATAATTTTCTTTTATATACTCAAGACTATTTATTCAAATTCTTCTTTTTGGTTCTCATCCTCAACTACTTTTGTATCAACCACTAAAACTTCTACTATAGTACTTCCCTCATGCATTTTGACTTACTTTTCTTAGTTCTTATCCTCAACTACCTTTATATCACCTACTAAAATTTTTGATATAGTGCTTTCTTTCTATATACTCAAGTCAATGTGTTGGTCTCTCATATCAAGTTGTCTTAACTGCTCTTCAATTCATGCATCTAATTTTCTCATTGGCATTAGTAATTCTATTAGTATTTTTTCAAACTGAATGTCAGATAATGACTATCATGTAAAATCTCCCCATGTCTTCCCCAAATTAGATATCTATAACTCATAAGTAGTTACTAATAGAACTAATTTAGGTTCCTATCACTACAAAAAAATAGAAAATTAATGATGCTTTATATCTTGACGCTTTCAGAAAACGTCATTATACGATGTGTAATTAGACATTTGATGACACTTTTCTAAAAGCGACATTATTTGTAAAATTTATTAAGTTTTTATGATGCTTTCTAGAAGTATCATTGTTGCTACAACAAAACTTAGATTAATATTGTTTCTAGAAGTTATTTAATATAATTATGTGAAAAATTTAATATTATTTTTAACTTAATTATATAGATTAATCTATCAATAGAAAGAGTTGCGCTTCTTCTTCATCACATTCGGCCATTTCCAATAACTAGGGTTCAAGCTCACGTCTTCGAAATCATTGGTCATTTTTGCATCATCCTATAAGTTTCTTCATTATGCTTATACTTCTATCAGCTCTTTGCTTTCGTTAACCTAATTAATTAATGTGAACATGTTCCAAGTGATTTAGCATATACTGCATGTATTATAAACGTAGTATTATATGCTCTATTTGTCGGGAGCACTCGGCGAGAATAGTGGAAGAATTGGGCCGAACTGAGTGATCCTTGTTTAAATTTCCTAAAGTTTGCCACTGTGATTCTTTTGTTCAAACTCAAAGCCAACTCCTCCTTATAAATGTAGATGTTTTGCCAATCTATCACCTTCACCATTCTCATGTTAAGTGCTTCTAACAAGTGCAATAAACATGTGTGTATGTGTATGTATATTAGAATTAGATCGAATCACAAGTTGATGCAACCCACATATTTATTAATGTACAACAACTCTTGAGTCACATGTTATCTTGCATCTATTGGATGATTTTTTTGATTCTCACCCAGGTACTTTTTTATCTGATCCATATTTTTTTTATATTCAACATTTTTCATTTTTAATGTCTACATTGAAGAGGGGAAAGAATAGTTTGATTTATTTTGATGAATTGAAGAGCAATAAAATATTAATTATTTAGTTTTGTTGCAATTTTTTTAAAATTTTAGGAGTCATGATTTTTTTATTCAATATGTTAATATTAATTTTTATATAGCAACTGTTCAACAAAAATATAAGTAGATAAGGTTCATTCATTGAGAACACCAATGTCACAATAATAACTTCAAAAAAAAACAATATCCTGCCTTAGCATAGGTGACATAAAATGACATCCATGTAATAATTCATTCATAAATTTATTCTTGTTTTTAAAATAAATTAAATGTAGTGCACCATTGATATCAATCATAAATAAATGTATTTATTTTTTCATTTGTACTTATTTAAAATTATGTTTTTTATTAATGTTTTACAATACTTTATCATTCTATTTAAATTATGAATATCTTTTGTAAATCTATAAATATGCGTTTACTTGTCTCTAACTTTATTTTATTATGATTTTTTTCTTACAATGAAACACATATTAATCCAAATAAAAATAAGATTTTGATTTTTGAATCATACGCATTGATAGGGTGTTATGCGGGCTGCTGCAACTTTTCGTTGTTATTCACTTATATCTAACACTGTGACTATTGATTTCATATTTTTTGAATCGTGTGCAACTATTTGGATGGTTGCCGATCAACTTTGGTAGGGATAATAATTTCCATCTTCTAAGTAAGTGCAAAAGGATAGATTCCAGTTGATTTTTAGGTAGCGGTACAGTAAACACAAAGCACCTCAGGAAGCTCTTCCACCCATTTACATTTAGCAGAGTCTAGTTGTTTTTTCAAGGTAATCAACATGGTTTTGTCGGAGGCCTCAACTTGGCCATTTCTTTGCAGATACCAAGGGGTAAAGTATAAGTTTTTATTTTCAATTCATGACAGAAGTCCTGGTAGACTTGGCTTTCAAATTTTCGCCCATTATTAGATATAATTGATCTTGGGATGTCGAAGTAGCTAGAGTCCCAGATAAATCGAGTAACCTTTCTATCTTTGATTGATGAAAAAGTGTCAGCTCTATCCATTTACTAAAATAAACAGTGGCGACCAATAATAGTTTATATTTTGGATCGTTCATCTCTTTTTGAAGCCTTTAAATACATCGCACCGCTATTTAAGCTCAATCACACCATCTTCGCAAACAAGTATCTCAACAAGCACTGCATTTGTTGGAAATGTTTTCCTTCGCCGGAGAATACCAATCATCGGTGTCGAGGCCATTTGTTAGTTTGACACCAGTCATTTCTGGGATTCCGTCTAGATGAAATTGGTGATTTGAAACTTCTTATTTCTATATCTGTTTCAACGAAAACTTCTTCTCCAATTTATTTTATAGTCATTCTCTAAAGTCATGCTATTTCTATCTTTTACAGTTATTTCTATCTTTTAAAATTCTGATTTGAAAAATGAGGCTATATTTCATATAAATTTGTGCTCTATAGTCATGCTATTTCAAAATCAATGAGCCTAAGGACCTAGAGACATTAAATGTCATATCTATAAAATTACTTTTATCATAATTTACTTTAATTTAAAGTATAATTAAATGATATTTTTTTGTTTAAATATTTTTTTCTATGAATCTAACTTACTTTAAAAAATAATTCCTCAATTTTAAATTTTATTTTAATAATTTTGCGTGTGTTAACAAATTAAACAATATTTCAAAAAATAATGCTCATCTCTTCTATCTTATATTTGACATGCATTTAAATATTTTTTTAAATATTTAATTTTTTAATTTTCTTTTAACAGATAAAATAGAGGTTGCTCAACGAATAATACTGGAATGTTGATGAGTTCTTCCATTTGAAGTGTGATATCTATTGGAATTAATATTTTCTTTAAAAATGGATCATTCATGGATCTCAAAGTATAGAAGATCAAAGGAATATGAAGATGGAGTTGAATGCTTTGTGGCATTTGCAATACAAAGTTCTGCAAATAAAACCTCCATTATATGTCCATGCTTACAATGTGGGAATATAATTTTCAATACTCCTCAAATTATTCGAGATCATTTATTTTTCTTTGGAATTTATCAGAGTTACCATACATGGTATTGGTATGGAGAGGCAGCTCCAACTGGCCTCACCTTCCATAAGAGCAGAAATTTATGATAGACTTCAATTTGATGGTCAACGTAGTACAATAGAAATGGTTCAAGCTGCACATAAGGATTGTCAATATGATCCTCAATTGTTTGCAAAATTACTACAAGATGCAGAAAAACCATTATATCCTGGTTGCATAAACTTTACAAGAATGCCAGCATTGATCAAATTATACAACTTGAAAGCACATTTTGGGTGGTCGGATAATAACTTTTCAGAGCTTTTACAAATTCTTAGAGAAATGTTGCCTTTAAACAATGAATTGCCGTTGTCGATGTATGAAGCAAAAAAAGCATTAAATTCTTTGGGAATGGAATATGAGAAAATCTATGCGTGCCCAAAAGATTGTTTTCTTTATCGGAAGGAGTTGAAAGATGCATCGTTATGTCCTACCTGTGAAACTTCGAGGTGGAAGATAGATAACTCTAGAACTAAGAGGAGAAAAGGAGTTCCTGCGAAAGTATTGTGGTATTTAAAAGAATCTTTCAATCATCAAAAATTACAAAAGAGCTCATATGGCATTTCGAAGAAAGAAATTTTGATGGGAAAATGTGTCATCCATCAGATTCACCATCATGAAAGCAAGTTGATCACAAATGGCCTAAGATTTCAAAAGAACCTAGAAACCTGAGACTTGCAATTTCTGCAGATGGCATAAATCCTCACAGTTCATTTAATAACAAATATAGTTGTTGGCCAATTCTCATGATAATTTACAACATTCCTCCATTGTTGTGCATGAAAAGAAAATTTATGATGTTATCTTTATTAATTTCAGGTCCACGCCAACCTGGCAATGACATTGATGTATATTTAGCACCGCTAATAGAAGATCTTAAAACATTGTGGGAGGTCGGAGTTCAAGTTTACGATGCACATAAACAAGAAATCTTTACTTTAAGAGTCGTTCTTTTATGGACAATAAATGATTTTCCTGCATATGGAAACATGTCAGGATGCAAAGTTAAAGGATATTATGGTTGTCCAATATATGGAGAAGAAACATATTCTTGTAGGTTAAAGCATGGAAAAAAGAACTCCTATACTGGACATAGACGATTTCTTCCAAGAAATCATCCTTATAGGAAACAAAAGAAAACATTTGATGGAAAACAAGAGTTCGGGTCACCTCCAAAAATATTGACTGGCGAGGAAATATTAAAAAAAATCAATGGAATTTTCAATTCTTGGGGGAAAAAAAGGGTTATTCAGGGAAAATCTGAAATCAATAATACTACTTGTTGGAAAAAGAAGTCAATTTTCTTTGATTTTGATTATTGAAAATATCTTCATGTTCGTCATAATTTGGATGTTATGCATATTGAGAAAAATGTTTATGAAAACATTATTGGTACCTTACTCAACAGTGCAGGTAAGACAAAGGATGGGCTTAATACTCGCTTGGATATTGTATATATGAGCTTAAGGAGCGAATTGGCATTAGTGTTTGATTCGAAGAGAACATATCTCCCTCCTGCATGTTATATACTTTCTATAAAGGAAAAGAAAATGTTTTGCCAAACACTTTCACAATTGAAGGTTCCATATGGATATAGTTTGAACCTTCGAAACCTCGTGTCAATTGAAGACTTGAAACTTAATGGATTAAAATCCCATGACTATCATGTATTAATGCAACAATTTTTGCCGGTTTTGTTACGTTCAATCTTGCCCAAGCTTGTGAGGAATATGATATGTAGATTGAGTTTATTTTTCAATGCTCTTTGTACTAAAGTCATTGATGTTCATTCATTAGATGAGTTACAAAATGAGATTGTGGTGACATTATGCTTGTTTGAAAAGTACTTCCCACCTTCTTTCTTTGATATAATGGTGCATCTTACTGTGCATCTTGTAAGAGAAGTGAGACTTTGTGGACTGGTTTGCTTTAGGTGGATGTACCCATTTGAAAGGTTTATGAAAGTGTTAAAAGGCTATGTACGAAATCATACTAGACCTGAAGGTTGTATTGCTGAATGCTATATTACAGAAGAAGGAATCGAGTTTTGTACAGAGTACTTATCAAATGTGGAAGCAATTGGAATTCCTAGTAGTTCAAACATTGACCACAAAGTCGGGGCACCAATATTTGGAGGTCTTACTATGAAGGCCAAATCCAATTTATGGTTACAAGCACATCATTATGTGTTGGAAAATACATCAATTATCCAACCTTTTATTGAGTAAGCACCACTTACTTTTTGTTTCTTTATTTGTTGTACGTATTATATATTATTCTAATTATTTAATTTTTATATATGACCTCATAGAGAGCACATGCAATGACTGAAAGTGATACATCCATGTCAATCAAAAAGGCAAAAGTGGTTACAAGATGAGCATGCTCGTACTTTTACCTTTTGGTTACGAAAAAAGGTACAAAAATGGTTTATTAAATTTTCCTTTTTGTTTTCACTATTTGTCACCATATAAGTTATATCTTTATCTTATTTCTATAGGTTAAAGTTGCATTGGGAAATAATGAACCTGTATCTGAAACCCTTAAATGGATAGCTAATGGTCCAAACCTTTATGTGATGAAGTATAATGGTTATGTAATAAATGGTTATCAATATAATACCAAGGAGCGTGATGATTTACTAGCTACCCAAAATAGCGGAGTTAGTATTATATCAACGACAATGCAAATTGCTAGTGCTAAGGATAAAAATCATATTTTCGGGGAACTTTATTTCTATGAGATTATTAGAGAGATTTGGGACCTAGATTATACTATATTCAGAATTACAGTCTTCAAGTGTGATTGGGTTGATAATAAGAATGGAATCATGGTCGATGATCTTGGGTTTATATTAGTTGACTTTAGCAGATTGGCTCATAAGTCATATCCGTTCATATTAGCCTCCCAGGCTAAGAAAGTCTTCTATGTACAAGATGAGCTTAATCCAAGATAGTCAATTGTTTTGTCAACTCCTCAAGAATATTTCACAAAAAGAGTAAATGATGATGATCCCATGGAAATTTCTATTGAACACAATCCAGTCATATCTTCTTTGCCACAAGTTGAATTATTTGATGCATTGGATGAATCTAATAAAATCTGTAATCAGGATGATTGCGAGGGAATTTGGGTCGAGAACAAATCATAAATGATTCCAATTTTTATCTTTTTTATTGCTTTGTGAATTGATATGCTTCTAAAGTTTTTTATTTTTTAAATGTATGAGGACTAGTTAAGTTATTCGTCTTTGTTATTAGATGAATGTTATTCTTTCAATTTTAGTTAATGGCAGGTTGAGAATATTCTAAAAACTAACATTATTATGTTTTGTGCAAAACAGCTGATTAGGTAATGCCTTTAATTAGTTATATTTTTTCCTTTTAAATATTTTTTTATTTCTTTATACTTCTTTTTAAACATTACTATTATTATTTTGATAGGTATGGAAATGGATCAACTAGATAAAGCTACTACAAGAAATAGATGTAGAGGGATAACAAGAAAGCCAATGATTATCAAGAATAGGAGCAAAGGAATTAAACTTTCAGTTCAGTATAATGTCGATGGTGTTTATGTCAGACAAGCTGTGGTGCATCTCACAAGTTATTTAGGGGTATTGGCACGTACCATGGTCCCAATTAGATATAGTACTTGGCACCATGTACCCAAGCAATTAAAGAATAAATTGTGGGACTCAATTGAGGTAAACTTATATTTTTTTTTATATTTTTAACGTTTTCTAATTTTAGTTGCAAATTTTTTTAACAACTTATAACTATGTTCCTTATTTCTAGGCTGCATTTACATTGGATTGTAAAAGTAGAAGGAATTGTATAAAAACAATTGGCAGGTGCTTTAGATCTTTCAAGAACATGTTGACAGCAAAGTATATCATTCCATTCAAAGACCAACTCGAGCTTCTTAAAAAACCACCATCTGAATACAGTTTTATTGAAGATGAAGATTGGACAATTTTTGTCAAAGAAAGAGTGACTCAAAGATTTCAGGTATATTTCTAATTATTTTCATGGAAATTTCTCAATTTTTTTTATTTAATATAAATTAAAAATTTTAGGAGTTTAGAGAAGTTCAAAAGGAAAGAAGGAAAAAGCATATTTATAATCATCATCTTAGTAGGAAGGGATATGCTGGTCTTGAAACAGAGATGGTAAGTTAAATATGTTGTTACGTTACTTTTTATTTTATGTTAAATTTGCCTAGAGACTCATTATATTACATTGCAATATTGTAAAAGTCGGTAGAAACCGACTCTACTTCAGTCAATGATAGAAGTGTATTATGGAAGAAAGCGATGGTTAAAAAAGATGACACGTATGATGAAGTGGTCATTCCAGTTGTGGAGAAGATTTTAAGTATTAGTTATGGAACAAATATTTTATTTACGGTATAAACTTATTTATTGTAACCAATATGACATTTAATTTTATAATAGAATTGTGTATATGAAGTTGCAACAGTCACAAGAAAGCAGTTTGAGTTTCAATGGAAATGACATACTTATAGAAGCATTGGGAACTCCAGAATATAGTGGTCGAGTACGAGCTAAAGAAAGCATTATTCTCCACAAAATTATTTTCATTCTATGGCTGATAGTGTTTTGCGAAAATTTATGAAAGAATCGCAAGAGCGACAATCAAAGTTTGAGGCAAAGATTTTATTACAACTCTCTCAGATGGTACCCACTACATCTCAATCTGATATTGTAGCTCTAACATGCTTCAAAAATATATTGTCCTTCCGAAAAGTGTTGGGCAACCAAAACATCGAGTAGAAGACCACGCTCCACCAATGCTAGCAGCCAAAAAGGTTAGTTGTATTTAATATTATGTTCTTTAATATAAATGTGGTATCACAAACTCATAATTTTCATATCAACTTACCTAGTTGATATGAAAAAATATAAGTAATGTTACAATATAAGTTAGCATGATCAATTATTTTAATAAGCTCATTAAGTTATGATAACTCAATTTTGTCTAACTATTACTTTTTTACGTGAAAATTATCAACTTTAGATGATTGCATATAACTAAACTACAAAGTTTCATTTTACAGGAAAGGAATTGTCAATTGGCCATAGAGACAAAAGAAAATATTGTCGCAGCTGGAACTATGGTACTTGAATGTGGTGATAACTGCCTTGTTACCATGGATGTTTCTTATGATCCAAATGCATTACTTCTTGTACCTATTCCAAGCCAAATTACCACTATTAGAGATGCTATTGGGCATCAAATTTTATGGCATGCCCAATTTGTCATTCCTTCCACTCTTCGCATCCAAGTATGTGGTTTTTTTTTAATAAAATATTTCTTAATAATAATTATAATACTAGTTTATCTAAGAAAATTCTTATTTATACAAAGATATTTTATGTTTGATAGGATTCAAAGAAATTTAAGAAACATAGTAATAGAGAGAGAACACTGAGTTTAAATGATGAGAATCCCGTAGATATCAAGAACTTTGTTACAATAGTTGGGTGCTTGTTAAAGAATGAGATCGTACATGCAGTAGAAATCATAGAAGAGGTTTTTGGATAGTCATTTAACACCTTCCTCATGAAAGAAAACATGGATATCGTTATATCATCAACAGAGGTGTCATCTAATTGCATTTTGTTCTATATATGGTAAGATAAAAATGTAATATGTTTTTCATTTATTTTAACTATTTTATTTATGCTTTAATTTTTCATTATGCGAATTGTATTTAATATTAGTTAAATTAAAATATTATAACTTTTAAATATTGTGTGAAATTATACCAGACATTTTCATAAAAACATGGTTGATGCTAAAGAGGAAGAGAGATTTATTTTTGTAAATCCGACATTAGTTTCCAAAGCTAGATTGGGAGAAGCAAGCAAGAAAAATAGGTCAAGGGTTATAGCTAATTGGTTGATGAATGCAAATAATGTAGATTTTGTTTTTATTCTATATAACCCAGGGTAAGTTATTTAACATAAGTAAGATTATAAGTATGCATATATATCAAATTATAAATGATATGTTGTTACACTAATATTAATTTTGTAGTTGTCATTGGGTATTGGTGGTACTTGAAATAAGGACTTTGATCGCCTATTACCTTGATTCCTTGCATCATCAACCTGCAGATGATCTTAAAGACATTGTTAATATGTAAGTTTTTCCCTTCTTATTATATAATGAAGCATTTGGTGGCAACATAATTTTTTTTTCTTAATGCATGGCTCAAAGAAATCTTCACTTTAAAAAACATATATCATCAAAAAGAGAGCCTAATTGGGTTGTACTAGGGGTACATAACTCATTAACTGAGTAATATAATATTTAGTGTCTTCTGCTTAATTTTAAACTTTTTACAATATTACTTGCAAGTAACTTCATATAAATATATATTGATTTTATTTTACATTCAGTGCCCAAGACAACAAGGTAGTGTTGAATGTGGTACTATGTGATGAGATATATGAGAGATATCATTCTTGATCAAGGATGTTTAACATCAAAGGTATGTGTTTATTTGTTGTTTCTCAATATATCAATTATTTTTAGTTTTCCAATTTTATTGATTAAGATAATACTTTACTTTTCAACAGTTTAATGGGAAGGAATCATACAAAAAAGAAGAATTGGATGAAGTAAGATCTAAATGGGTGAAGTTGGTGACTCAATTAATATTTTCCTCGGTTTGAAAAGCATTGGGGATACCTTTTTTTATTGAAGCATGAACAAATTTTGGGATTTACAACATTAACTTTTGATGAGGTTCGTAATTTATATCTCTTTTGAACTCACTACACACCTTTAGGTTTTAAATGGATTATTATTGTTTCGTATTTTAAAATATTTTATCAACTTTTATGTCATAATTGATAAATCTCCAGCTTTATATTTTATCCATTACTACTAACTTTGTTTTTGTTGTTGTTAAATTTGTTTAATCGTATATGTCAATTGTTATATAAATTATTTTTATGATATGTTGTTATCAATCCTGTTTTTTTTTTCGAATTCTCTATAATATATTTATTTCTGCAAGTGTAAGTATTTATTGTTTATCTATTTGTATGCAGGTTATCTTATTTGGAAATTAATTCTCAACTTTGTCAGGCAAGCAGGAATCAGTTTTATGGAGATAAGGCACAATTGGGTTGCATATATCAGAAATTTTGATTTGAATTTAAGAAACTAATGTTGAAATTGTGTTATATATTTTTTTGATTTGTAAAAAGTCTTAGTTCCCCATTGTATTTGAAAACTATTTTCTTGGTATGGATTGTAAAGAATTTTGTTCTTATGTGCATGCAGTATTACAATAACATGTGAAAATATATTTACAATAATTATTAAATTTAAATTTATTTAAATTATAATCTTCCTTGACGCTTTTTCTAAGTATCATAGTATTAAAAAAATTTTCGATACCTACAACATATAATGTTGCTTTTTTGCAGTGTCATTGAATCATATCTTGACGCTAAAATAAAGCGTCATTGTTAATAAAAATGACGCTTTATTTTACCGTCAAGGTATGATTCAACGATACTGCAAAAAAGTGTCATTATATGTATAGACTTTTTATGTCATGCTAGCAGATGATGCTCTCGATAAGCGACATTATATATATATACATAATGATGCTTTTTAGGCATCATTGATTATGGTTTTTGTTGTAGTGTATGAGATATGAGATAGAAGCCACTACTTGGTGATTGATAGGTTTCATCATACTAATAATTTTTGTTGTACATAACTTTCTTGATTTTGGTCAATAGAGTGATGGTTTCAAAAAAAAAGAAAAGAAACAAGAGAAAACAATAAGCACAACTACTCCACTACCAAAATAAGATAGCAAGATAAGCTATTGTAGATTGTAAAAAAATAATCAAAAAATTTATTATCCAAATTACTAAATATAGAACTATTCTTTTTCAACTATAATTATGTTAACTGGTATTTACTAACCAAACTAAAAAAATCCTAGCAAGAGCAAAAACTTATGAGTTTGTTATGCTACCCATAATTTATTAGTTAGATAGTGTTTTAAAATCTTGTTGGTGAGAGTCTCTCATCAATAAAAATTTACAACTATATGGGTCATACAAGTAGTAAATAGGACTTTCATCTAGATATTGATCTAATAGGGATTGTATTGATAGTTTGATCAACCAACAATTAGACAATATTATTCTAGTAGATAAGATAAATCAAGATTTTGGTAAGATTTTTAGATCATAGGGTTTGTCAATTTTCTTTTGTATAATGCATATTTAAATATTTTGGTGACGTTGAGTTTTATATAGAATGAATGTTATATTATTTTTAGAATGCCTATTTTTCCTAAAATCATATGATATGGTTATCACCATTGAGCTAATCCCAATTATAGACTTTTCATTGCTATCCCATTAGTATTTTATCATAAATATAATTAATCATCTCTACTTGAAAGTCGTTCACAAGTTTATACATTTTAGGCAACTCATCAACTACCCCTGATTTTATTTAATATGTACATACTTATTTTATAGCCTTGGGTGTCTTAAGACTTTTTATTTTTAATTTTGTTTTAAAAGTATTTGTATTTTTAAATCACAAGTGCCTACTTGCTTAATTAACATATGCTTTTCCTCAATCTTATCGATGAGAATCATATGAGCAAGAGCAACTCAAAGGGATATCACCATATCAAGAGTCACTCCCACTCATACATGTTATATGGATTATCTATCACCTTTTTCTATAGTGATGATGCAACTCTTATACTAAAGGTGAAATAGAAAAATATTCTATAAAATATCAATATCAATTGATGGTAAAATTCCTTTAAAATATATACAAAAAATTGAATTATAAAAGTATTTGTACTTTCATCTTAATGAAAGTCACACTCATAATGATTAATGTACCTTAATTCTAGGTTTTGACATATAGGTTTCTCTCATACATTATGGTAGAAAGAGTTATGACTTTTTTCCAACAATATACATGAGTATGTCCCATGGTTTATCAATTACTATCCACCATGATAACATGCACAAACTCACCAATAGTAAATCTATAATTTTAATTTTATATAAATATCAATTCTATTGGTTTTTATTCCACAACATAAATCAAACATCAAATTTATAATCAAAATATTCATACATCATTTGAATAAAAAACCCTAACTTTGACCTCAATTTAGCCTGACATTGGATAGAGATTGGTACATGGTATATAAGAAGTAGTCACATGAAACTTGGGATCTCGATTAAAGCTTTTGTAACACAAAGTTATGCTACTATGAAATAGTTAAGGATTCATGCATTTTGATATTATTATAACTACAACATTGGGTAGAGGCTATGATATTGGCAAGTAGTTTTTTTTTTTGAGATTTATTTGACCACGACATTGAAATATAACCATAGCATTGAGAAGGTCTTTTGTGTTTGGTTGTGACTATAATATTAGAAAATGACCATAGTACAAGAGTTACCTTTAATATGTCTTAAGTGTCTATGGCATTATGGATAGTTATGGCACTAACATTCTGCTTTCATATATAATGTTGCTACAGTGCTGCTAGATGCCACAACATTAGCACTTAGCTTGAACATACAATCCATGACTATTCCTTCCTTTGAGGACATGGGTCATGGCTTTGAAAATGATCATTCTCAAGTAATGTCCTCTATAATATTTAGTAACCTAAAAGTCATTGTTTTAAATAAATATTTACACTTTGATATAAGTAGTTATAGATCTATAACTCTTTCTAGTTAAAAAGTCATGGCTTTGTAAAAAAACCATAAATTTGACATAAAACTACTTAGCCATATAAATATAATGTCCCGATACTAGGAAATTGGTCATGACATTGAGCACTAGTGAGATACTTGGTTGATGTGACTTTGAATTATTTTAACAACCATTAAAAATTTCCAAGCTAAATATGATTGTGAATCTATGATAATTTTAAAACCATTAAAAATGTGTTGCTCAACAGAAATATTGTATTAATGAGTTGGTAGGGTCATATCATACAAGAATTTTCCCTACCAACAAGGTAGAATTTAGATCAAGAATGAGCACCAAAACTTGCTGAGACTTAATGATCTATCCTCTCTACTAATCACCTCCAAAAACTTATTGATTTTAGATTATTTATCAAAACTCTTGAAAATATCAAAGTCATGAAATTAACACATATTAGCTCCATTTCCACATTTACATATCATTATAAACCACCAAAATACACAAAAACTAGTAGTTTGGACATCAAATATTACGCAAAAAACTTATTATGGATTTCATAGAGTACCAAAACTCATTATTTATAGCATGACATCAATATTTTGTTAGACAATTGGTTACATCAAATAAAAATCCACAAATACATAGGTCATTCAAATAATAAAGTGGATATAAGTCTAAATATCAATTTCATAGGAATTGCATAAACAATTTATCTAAACTACTAGTAAATTAACTACTACTAGAGTTGAGAAGATAAACTTAGGTCTTAGATTAATACTCATACTCTAAGGTTAGTTTATTTTCTTATGTATGATGAGTTTTCTTTACTATTGAGGTGATGCTATACTTGATTGTTGGACAAAGTGTAGGATGCTAGGATTTTTCCCCATTGCCCCCTTGGGCATACAAGGTAGTTATCAACCTTTGACTATCACAATAAGGATGGTCTTCGTGTAGCTGTTCCTTTATTATTTTACTACTGAACCCATACTTATTATGTTCATGAGTTATTCATACTTTTACTCATTTTAAGAAAAATGTCAACTACCCATAACAATTATTTTGAGTATGCATTTTATTCTACAACTTTGATAGTTATAAAAGATACAAAATAATGAGATATTAAATTCATTTGAGTTTTCAACTTCATAAGTAATATAGTCATACCAATTAACATACATCTCCCTAATAATTTCACCATTAGAAGTCATAATAAAAAATCATCAAAAAACTATCACCAACTTGTTAAGCAAATCCACTTAGTTATGTTTTGTAACTTACCTATCACCATCTACTATAATTAATGTATGACTCTCACACTTTAGTGAAAATTTTAGGTTAGACATTTTACATAACCTCCACATTATTTGAAGGCAAATTCTACTAGAATATATATAATGGAATAGTCATAGTTTCATTTGTGTATTTGACTTCATGAGCACCAAACTCACATAAATTAAACTTTAATAAATTTAAGGTTTTCACATATAGGTTCATCTCACGAGATAAAAATAAAAGGGTTGTCACTTCTTTCATATCCAACCTTGTGACTGTGTCCCAAGTCTTACCTAACACCATCTACCATGACCAATATACATAAATATATTTGGTGTGGAACTTTAAATATATATTCTAATTAAAATCCATATCTATCAATATTCAAAACATAATAATTTCACAATTAAGAATTATATACCATAATCATTATACACACATATATAAAAATTAATCCTAGATTCCTATTTAGCCTAATATTAGAAAAGATTTTACATCAGGAAATTAGAGAATCATCTCATTAAATCGAGGGATCCCAATTATAGCTGAGATGAGATTATAAGTTTCAATTTAATTCTCAATCTATTCTTACCTGTGTTCATCTTAGATGTGCCTCTAAATGAGGGCTGGATTTTGTGCCCTCTTTAGTGTGCATGCTTCTGGCCTTGATTTTTGAATTCCTTGGCTCTTCTTGGAAATCTTTAACTCCTTTTATATCATTGAGCTGCCATTAAGATTTTATGTGAATCTTCAAGTTGAGAGTTATGAATTTAGGTTGATGTTGTGACCCTTGGTACTTTAAATCCCTACTAGAGAACAAAATTGTGGCAACTGAGAAATGATGTAACTAAGATAATTCCTCTATTGAGCATATGGTTAGATCAACAAAATATTTCCAACTGAGATAATTTTTCTTTATAGTATAAAGTTGTAGTACGAATAATATCATGGCCAAGGTAATTACTCTCTAGAACACAAATGTGGTTGCTAAGAATACTATGACTAAGATAATTTATGTATAGAGTACATGGTCATGGTAGTAAAGAATATCATGGTCAAGGTAATTTCTCACTAGAATACATAGTAGTTGTTGAAAATTTTGACTCAACTAAAAATTACTCAGTGTTATGAAATTTTTGGCTCTGAAAAAAATATGTCATAGTGCTAAAAAATGACATGACTTCTAGCTATTGGAAATTGGTTACCACGATGTAAAAATAATATTACCGCCAAATTTATGTTTTATAACTAATGCATCCGTTATTTCAAAAATGTATTATATAATAAAAGATAATTATTACAGGATAGTAGAATCATGATGTTCAAAGATTGTCATGCCTTTTTTTGTAGTCACGACCAAGAAAGGATGCTACAACTTCTCAACAAGAATGTGCTAGTGTAAAATGATTCATGACATTATATTGCCATGAATTTTTTAAAGAGTAAATAACTTTCCCCTCAATAAAAATAAAACTCAACGTCATCTCAAAAAATAATTTTTTTCTTTATGACTAGGTTTGAGTATCATAATATGTCACCAAAATGGAAGAACTTCTAGTTGATATATTGATAGTCATAGCATTATTTGAGTTTCGCAACTATATTTATGTGAAATTTGGGTTTGTACAGTCATAGATTTGGTGGATATAGGGTATTTATTACATCACACATGAAAAAAATTATTCTTTGGTTGCTTCCCAAATTAAACAATGTTAACTCCTTAACAAGACCATTAATACAAGCTTTTTAGTATACTATTTTAATTTCTTCTTTATTGTTTCTTCTATTTGTCTTACTTCTATACTTCCTTCCTTAGAATTTTCTTCTTTTGATGCTGAGACTTTGGTGGCCCAGCCCTTTTCTTCATGTATCTTCAAAGTTGTGGCACTATGTCTAGCTATGGCTTTGTATTTTAGCTTTTCTTTAGCAATTTCTTTTTGTATTCCCAAAGTCATGATAGCATGTATAGTTTCCGCTTTGTCTTTAATATTCGGATGAACAATTTCATTTTGTAATTCCTTAAGTCGTAGTCTTGGTAATGGCTGCAACTTTGTCATTGATTGGATTCTCCATAATTTCTATCTTAGTTGTGTCTTCCTCACTTGTTTTCTCAATTTTCTTGAAGTTGTTTATGTTAGATTTCTCTGAGGTCATAGCTTCAAAAAATACCATGACCTCATAGTAGTTATCTTTCTCATAATTCTCAATTTAGCAACTCCAATGTGATTCTTCTTTTTCATCTTATTTGTCTTCATCACTTTACCAAGTCCAAAGTTGTTATTCCATGTCATGTCCTTCATCTTCATGTGACTAGTAGTCTTCTACAAAATTCTTCATTAAAAATCAACTTTTTGTTGAATTATCATACAGAGGAGATTATCTAGTTTCCAATATCTTATCTCATCACAATCTATACTACACAAGACATTGTAAAGATTAAACTTTACTTACTCATTATTAATAAGAAGAGTGAACTCTCTTTTCTTTATGTTATTATGATTTTAATATGCAGCCTAATTTTTATTGGTTATGAAGTATCTCAAAAGCTCATCGGTGAGAGTATTTCATCAATACATATCTACAAGTATATAGATCATAGAAGTAGTAATAAAACTTTTATCCAGATATCGATCTCATATGGGTTTTATTTGTAGTTTGGCTAATCAATAGTGAAATAACTCAATCCTAGTAAAATATATATTTTAGATCGTTGAATCAATCTTAGATTCATAGGTTTGTTCATTTAATTTATTTTCAAATTAGTTCAAATTATATTATATTTGGATATAAAAGGATGGTTGGGTTGTTGTATAATGACTCATTTCCCTAATGGCATATAAGGTTGTTATCACCATTAAACCTATCTCAATGGTAGTCCCCTCATATATGTCTCATTAGTATGTCACCATCAAGATAACATATCATCTCCACTCAAGAGTCATTCATAATCTAATACCTTTTAGGAAACTTATCAACTGCTATTGATAATTACTTCATATGCACACTTTAATTCTATGACCTTGAGTGTCATAAAGACCAATAATTGATATGATCTGTAAGTATTTGTATTATTTCCTTCATAAGTGTTATACTCATATAATTAACATATGTTTCCTTCAAGTTTCACTAGTTAGAACCATACAAGTGAATGTAACTAACAAATGCTATCATCACCTTATGAGTCACAAAAAACTTACACATGTTCCAAGGATTACTTTTTATAGTCTTCCTCTATGATGATGTGACTTTAAAATTAAAGGTGAGATACTTAGGAGAATATTCTATATGTCACACAAACATACCAATAGATAAAAATTTAATCCAAGTTCTCTTTAATCACCCATCTATTAATATCCATAACAAAACATAAATCAATACATATGGATTAATAAAACATTGTCACATCATATAAACCAAGTTACACAAACCTTAGACTACATACCATTTAGATAGAAATTCTTAAATCTACCTTAGAGAGTGGGGTTTCTTGAGCCGCACCCCTCAACTCTAGAAATTAACATTAAGTCTTGTGCCCCTTTCTTACTTGTGAAACCTAGAGGTGTCAAACGGGCCGGCCCGGCACCGCCCGCCCCATTTTTTTGGGCACTTTCGTGCTACCGGGCCGGGCCCCTGCAAGGTTTAAAAATTGCCTAGCCCGGCACGACCCGTAGGCACGGCGGGTCGTGCCATGCCTTGCCTGGCCCGCTCGGGCATGCCTGTCCGAGCAGTTTGGGATACGGGAAGACCGCGGGTCGGGTCGAATCAGACCCGACCCACGGTCTTTTTATGCGGGAGGGGCTTCCTAGGGTCGGGCTCATGGGACACCCGGCACTGGACTGACCCGTGCAGGGGTGCCGAGCCGTGCCGAGTCAGGCACGGCACAGCTCAGGCCGGGCACGGCACGGCACGGCACGCGCCTAACCCGGGCACGTCACGGGCCCGGGCACGGAATTTTTCTGTGCCGTGCCTCGTGCCGGGCCGGGCCGACCCGGCCCGGTTGACACCTGTAGTGAAACCCCTAGAGAGTGTGAAATTCACCCCTATGGTTTAGTAGCTACACCATGACATTTGACTATTACATTGAGAAAGAAGAAGAATGGAGGAATCTTTAGGAATTTCTCTCTCTTATGCTATTATACTCATGCAATTCTATATTTCTTTAATATCTCTATAACATGAACTCATGACACTAGAAAATAGTTCATGGCTTCATTAATTTGTCTTTGTTATTCTTCATATATAGCTACAATACTGGGAATGGTTGTGGTATTGTGAATAAACTTTCATATTGTTATATGGATATGGTACTGGGAAATGAATATTACATTAGTATTAATCTCTCTTGATTATTTTATAGTTACAATATTAAGAAATGATAGTGATATTGAGAATGTCTTTATAGTGTATATTATAGCCATGGCATTGGGAGATACTCACTACATAAAAATATACCTTTAATGTGTCTCAAGTGTCCATGATACTATGAATGGTCACAACACTAGGTCAACTTAGAGCTAGTATTGAACTAGGCTGTGCATATAGTTCTTGTGTCTGAACTGGGCTATGTCCCAAGCCATGCCCGGGCCACCTGACCCATTTGACACATCTAGCTAGCCTTCACTTTGCCCAAATATTATATTACCATGGTGCTGCAAAGATGCTAAAATACTGGTTAAGACCTCAAACATAAGTCATGGCTTTGCCTTCTTTTAATGACAAGAGTCATGATCTTAGGGAATAGACATACTCAAGTAATACTCTTTGTATCATTTTATGTCCCAAAAGTCATGATATTAAATAATTACCATGAATTTTGTCTGAATCTTAATAATTTTTTTAGACTAAAAGTATTAGTTTTATAAAAAGACAATGACTCTTACTTGAGACTACCAAGCCATATTAAAGACAAAGTCATGATGCTAGGATGTGACTGTTACTTTTAGTAGTGGTGTACTTGGTTGATGTGATATGAAAATTGAATCATATGTATTTAAATTTTATGAGATAAGTATGACTATGACCTCATAATAATATCACAACCACATGAAATGTTTTGCACTATGAAAATATTGTGCTAATGAGCTAGTAGGGTCATGGAAAACACTGATCATCATGATCAATTAGGTAGAGTTTTTTCCAATAACGGACATCAAAACTACATGAGATTATACACTCTACCTCTTGGCTAACAACCTCCAAAAAAACCATTGATTTCATGATTATTTATCAAATTCATAAAAATTTCAAAGTCATGAATCAATCCAAAAATATCTTATTTTCATGCCTACGAATCATTGCAAATTTCAAAAATATATAAAAATATTTTATAGTTTGAATAGTGAACATAAGTCAATAAAGACTTGTATAGTTACAAAAAAATACCATCCAAAAATTAATAGTACATAATTATCTTTTTTGATATCCAATACAATAAAATCTAATAAAAAACTAAAGATATTGACTTAACCAAAACATCTTCGATATTCTCATCTCGGTTCTTGAAGTTTGATCAACTATTTGGAGTAAGAAATATATTAGTGTACTTTTGTCGAGATTCAAACTTCACACAATCAACAAGGGCATCAAATTATCACTTGATCCTAAGTTACATAATGCATTTTGAAGTATGTGGTCTTCAATGATATAAGGTATAATAAAACATATGGGAACCTTCAATTATCTAAGAAGTATTCTTTAAATAATCACACTATACTCTTTAAGCATATTCATGGTCCATACATCTCTAACTTTCTATTACTACTCATGATATCTTTCATAAACTTCACATAGTTTAGCATTTAGGCTAGAGCTTCTACAAATGGTATACTTACTTCTAGTTTCTAAAATATGGTGAGAAACTTCTCAAAGTATTAATACAATTTCTCCTTCCTAAAACATTGTAGAAATGTATGCTTTATTGAAACATACTGTTAGCTTCATTTTGATTTATTTCTTTATCTTTATAGCCTCAGGTAACCTCCTTTCACTCCTCTATTTCTTTACATTCTTCATTCATAACTAGTGGTGAGATTTGAGCTTTCACTTCTACTAGAGTTGTAGCTTTGTGAGGTACCATGACACAACAACCTTCATCTATAAAAATATTTTTAGTGGGAATCATGACTTTTTGGAAAGTCATGGTACTATTATCTCTAAAACTTTTAGAATATGATTATTCAATGAATTTCTTTTCTAACTCTTTTCTACTTTGAAGCAATATTAATACTCAGTATTGCTTGATAGTTCACTAACTTATTTTCTCTTCTTCGATAATACTAATTGTCCATTTTTATTCTCTATACTCCTCATTGTCTAACTCATGTAATCCAATCTCTCTTCAAGCCACCTCATCTGAGGGTCTTGGACATCATTTCTATTTATTAGTTATATTGATATAGCATTCATGCTTTCTTCTAGAGTTGATTTCTCTTCTCTTCTTAGAAGTTGATAATTTAAGCTTAATCCTCCTTGATTATTATAACTCACTGAATTATTCCCAATGTTTCTTAGAGCTTGTCCAACAATCTTTAGCACACTTCCATAACCTCTATACTAAAAGTTTTCATGTTTTCTCATATTAGGAAGACAATACATTAGGAGATTATTAATGGGTCAAAACATGTAGCCTTTGCTTTGTAATCTATTGGTTTCCTTATTTTGATAAATAAGATTTAAGTTCACCATTTCATGTGGATACAAAATGGTGATTTTTCTGATCCACTTCTCTTTTCCTCTTGAAGTTTAACTTACTTATCTATTTTGGCTTCAATTATGGTGAAATGATCCAATGCTTTAGCTTCTCTTCATTTAAAGGATGATCACTTAGAGTTTGGTAGTTATTCTTTGCTAGCTCCTAAAATAAGTAATACACCTCATCTAGTTATTTATTCATAATTGAACCATCCATGACCAAATCAATCATGTATTATATCATATATTTCAACCCATTATAAAAAGTTTAGACTTGGAACCATAACTCAAACTCATGTTGAGGGCACCTCTTTAACGACTCCTTAAAATGATTCCAAATATCATTTTAAGTCTTCTATACATCATGACAAAACTATCTTATCTCACTCCATAAGTGAGAAGTGATTTAAGGTGGGAAAAACTTAGTGAGAAAAGCTCTCACAAGTTCATCTCAACTCTCAATAGAGGTATGAGATAAACATCAAAACTAACTTCATGGTTTAACTCTTAATGAGAATGAGAATAGATTAACCTTATTACATAAATTCTAACTCCAATCACCTTTACCATGTCACATAGCTCCAAAAATATGTTGATATGTTTTGTTAGGATCCTCTAGTATCCTTCTGCTATACTAGTGATGATGAATTAAATCTATATGATTCCACTTCAAGTCAAAATAGTTGTTTTCTATTTGTTGCATCTAAAAACCCAAATAACTATCAATCATCATGGGCTACCAATAATCTTCCAATGTGTGGTGGTGAATGAGCTAATAGATAACTTGTTCATTTCCACCATGAGACTCTCTATTACTACTATTTTACTTCATATGCTCTTTGTTAGCTCTTTGTTTTGATATTTCTCATATGATTATCTCAATTTTTGGGTCAATAAAAATTATATCAATCCTATAGTATCTGCTCATAAAAGTGGCTAAAAAGACAAGAAAAGTGACAAGAAAAGAGACAAGAAAAATATAAAACATAACTATCCACTTTACAAACAAGATAACAAACCTAGCTTTTGAATCCAAAAAAAAAAGTATCAAAATTAATATTATATAAACTACTAAAAAAAGAATTATTCTTTATTAAGGATAATTATGTCAAATGATATTGAACAATCAAACTAAACAATCCTATGTAATAATGCCAAAAAATTATTATAACTTTGTTATGCTACTAATTTGTTAGTTAGATAATATTTCAAAAGCTCATTTCTGAGAGTATACCAACAACAAAAATTAGTAAGTATATAAGTTATACAAGTAATAAATAAGACTTTAATATAAATTTTAATCACTCAATGATTGCATTAGTAGTTCAATCATCTAACAATGAAATAATACAATTCTAGTAAAGGAGATATTTAGAAAATTTGCTATACTTTTAGATCATAGGATTTATTCACTTAACTTAAGTGATGTATGCTCAAATAATTTAAGTTATATTGGGTTTGGATACATAACAAAGGTTATGTTGTTATGTAATGACCATTTTCCCTAAAAGGCATACAAGATGATTATCACCATTGATCCCATCCCAATTATAGTTTCTTCATATCTATCTTGTTAATACGTTACTACTAAGATAAAAATATCATTTCTATTCAAGAGTCATTCACAAGTGTATACCTTTTAAAAAACTTATCAACTACCTTTTATACCTCATATGCATATTTTTATTCTCCAGTCTCAAGTGTCATAAAGGCTAAGAATTAATATAATTTATAAATATTTGTATTTCAACTCCATAAGTACCTTACTAGCACAATTAACATATGCTTCCCTTAAGTTTTATTAACAAGAACAATATGGGATAAAGCAACTCAAATGACTATCACAACCTTGTGAGTCATAATATACTTAGGCATGTCTCATAGATTATTTGTCACCATTCATATTGTGATGATGTTACTCTTGCACAAAATATGTAATAATTAGAAAATTATTTTATAAAATATCTACTTTATTTGAGACCCAATTGTTTAAAAACACATATATTGGATTGGCATGCATAATCATTCATGGTATTTACTTTTAGAGCATTATGGTCACATTTAATAACATACTCAAATTTTAAGTTTTAACATATAGATTTATCTCATGTATCATGTTCGAAAAGGCTATTATTTTCTTTTGAAAATATGTATGAGTGATCCTTGTAGTTTATCTATCACCATCCACCACTAAAACACAAAAATCTACTAATAGTCAAATCCATAATTCAATTTCTATTTAATTACTATATCAATTAATTTTCATTCCACAATATAAATCAAACATATTTATTAATATTAAAAAATATTTATACATTAAATAAAAAAATACACAAATATTATACCTCAATTTAGTTTGACATTGGAGAGAGATTCATAAGAAAAAGAGAAGAAATCTCATGAAACTCAGATTCCTGGTGATATCCCTCATAAGAATCTATAATACAAACCCCAATCCCATGCTATTTTGATTAATTTTTTTGAATATTCTTTAGAGATGAAGTAGGGGGTCTAAAGTCATACCCCCAACTTTATGGTTTAGCTTATATTTTCTATTCTTACTTGCTTGTGGATCCTTTATGGAGTGCAAAAATAACCATGAGGATTGCTTGTTCTACTTTGACTTTGTCTTCGTGCATGGAGAAGAAAAAGATATTTATGGATTTTACTAATTCCCTTCTATTTCCTCTTTTATACTTTGATATTTTTATATTTCTTTAAATAGAAAAATCATGACTTTCGAAAGATACTACAACTTTAGCATTTATCTGTTGAGCTTGAGGTTGCAAATTTGGAAAGTGGCTATAGCTAAGGAATGTATCATAATCTTTCTATAATACTAAGTCATAATACTGAAAAGTATTTATGACTTAGGCCTATTGTCTTTGTAATACAAAATTATGGTGATGCAAATAATTTAGGCTTTGATATTGGTCACTCTCATTCATTATATGGCTATGACACTAGAAATAGTCACTATGTTAGAAATGACCTTTCATGTGTATCATATGATCATGGTGGTGGAAATAATTGTGATATTGGGAATGATATCTTTTATGCATAATATGGTCATAAAACTAAAAGTGATATTGACTTTGATATTGACCTTTCTTATATATCACATGCCATAGCACTGAAAAAGGCCACAACACTAGCAATTATCTTAAAAATAAAAGTCATGACTTTGCCTTCTCTAGAGGACAAGAGTCATGACCTTGAGAAATGACCTTGATCGAGTAAATACTTTCTATAGCATTTTGTGTCCAAAATATATGATACTGGATAATTGGCATAACTTTGAAAAATGTAAATTTGACTTTGTACCCTTTTATGACTCATAAGGCATGTCTTTGTGAAAAGCCATGACTCTGACTTAGAGACTACAAAATCTTGTTAAAATAAAGTCATAATGCTAGGAAATAACCATAACTTTTAGCACCACTAAGGTACTTGGTTACTATTATATAAAATTAATACCACATCTATCTAAATATTATGAGATAAGTATGACTATAAATCCATTATAATATCAAAACAACAAATTATATGGTATATATTTAAAGAATTGTGCTTATGAGGTGATAGAGTATTGCTGTACAAAAAATATGATGACTAATTAAATAGTGTTTTGACCAAGAATATATATCAAAATTAATTGATGATTCATAAATTACCAAGTAGCTAAAAGCATCTAAAAACATGTCGATTTTTTTAGCTATTATCAAAATCCACCAAAACTGCAAAATCATAAATTGATCTTGTTATGTTTCATTTCCATACTTACACTTCATCTAATAGTATCAAAATATTGAAGAATATTTAGTAGTTTGAACTTTGAATAGTGAGTAAGGTTTGATTATATTTTATGTGTTTATTTTTATAGCTTACACCCCATGTCTCAATCAACAAATAGAATATGACAATATTATTGTAACTTGTAAGCCCTCTCAATTGATTGTAGATTTTTTTGTTGCATGAGAAATTCATTCTCAATTACGAAAACATGAGAGGAGACATAAAAAAATTTTAGAATTTCTTATCTCTCGATAGTGTTTATGAAAAACTATTGGATTATGCAAAAATATAAATAATGCACACAACAATAATCAAATACCAGTTTTAACATGGGTTGCTAACCATTCAACATAACTAACTATATCCTCTAGAAAAGCACTTAGCACTTATAGATTAATAATCACATATTATTATACAAAATATCAGAGAGGGAGAGAGAGAGAGAGAGAGATGAAGAATAGAGCATGCTGAACAAATTATGCATACAATAAATTTATAGGAAAAACAAATAGGGTTCTATAAATAGAATTAGTCAGATCAACATAGTGGATTAGGTCACGCTTCAAAAATTTCTCCAACCCACTGACCTAGAAGTGGGACTCCCATTATTATCGTAGTGCCATGTGACTAATCTCTCAACATATCAGTACCTACACCTTTAAATAAAAAAGAGAAACAAGAAAATAAATGGTTAAATAGATAACAAAATAAATTATATACTACAAAAGAGATACTCACAATTAGTATTCCCAATAGTGAACACAAAGATATGATTGGTGATATTATTTATATTTTGGAGAATAAGTTGCTAGACACCAGAGATAAAGAAGCATGCCTTATGGAGGAGATATGGTCGTTTAGTATAGCAATGGTAGTAGAAGTGAAAAGGTGAGATACACTATAAAAAAACAACTCCAAAAAAAATAACTATTATTTATTGTAGCCCAAGAGAAGTTTGAAGACAAAATTTATAAACTTTTGGAAGATAGGCTGAGATGTATTGAGACCAATGTAGTTAGTAGAGACAAATTCATTACAAGCAACATGTACTTCTGAGAGAAGCCATCGATTGAAGAATTACGAAAAATAATACAACCAAAAATAATTGTACTATGTAATGGAATCATTTATAAGCACATTGAAATTTATTGGGAGAAGACAAGACACATTGTACAACAAGTTTGCTAAGATTTTGGATTGGTCATCAAGTTCTAAGAAAGATTCAGAGAGACTATCTACTTATTTGCAACCAATTGAGTACTTTAGAGCTAATTTTATTTATTAGGACTTTGATTCTAAGGGGAAATCTTATTGGTTACCATATTTAATACGTGATTATGTATTTGTTGTTTTTTGTATACTTAAAGTGCGTGGATGTGTTTTTAATAATGAGGAAGTTGTGGCAGTTTGTTTTTTTGTAAGTCGGAGAATATTGTGTGAGAATAAGAAATAATTTTTGTATGTGTTTTTTTTGGTATATAAAATACCAAATAATACTTGCCATTTGGATTGATTTTCATTATATATTTATCTCAAAAATGTATTATTTCGAATGCTTTCACAAAAACATAGTTCTAATAGGTTCTAATGAATAATTATAAAATCAGATATTTTTTGTGAAATATATGACTTGGTAGAGTTGTTGACTAGAAGAGAAGAAAATAATGATATGTATTTGATGTGCTACAACTTGATTATACCTTTCAGTACTTACATATAGTTTTGACATCTATTCTTAGCCAGAACTTTATACAAATAGTCATGATAATCATTTTATGCTATTACTCTACAATCTTGTTGACACAATCATATGACTATACAACATGTTCTTTTGGGTGTGAAGCTTTCATAGAGTTGTAGCTAAACAAGATCATAACAAGTTCATCACTATGATAATAATTTCATGCCATAACAACCAAGTATAGATTCTCAAATCAAATCCATGGAACTAATTTGGCATCATGACTTTCGACGACATAATATTATAGAGAGCTAAACTAGAGCTATGAACAACACAACCATGGTGACTCTTGACTCTAGAGAGAAAACAAAGCCATGAACATTCTTCATCAATGCAACTTTAGAATATAAAGGCTAGATGCACAAATCACAACCATACCCAATACTATGACTTTGTGTTATAGATGCTAAATGCACTCTCGTGACTTTTCCTAGTATCATGATAATTAATTAACGGAAAGAGACTAAAGCAATAACTCATACTTAGTACCACAACATTTTGTTACAAAAACAAAATGCTGAAACCATGACTTTCATACATCACCATGAATTTCCATTAAAAACCCACATTGGACATGTGGGTATAAAAAAGGAACTTGAAGAAATTCCATGGAATATTTTGGAGGCATGTGTAAAAACAAAAACATAGAGCTCTAACTTTAATTTTGGGAAAATCCACAAGCAACAAGGGCAATACAAGACACAAACATAACTCCTAGGAGGTGGGAACATATTTAGACCCTATGCTAGAAGCAAATCAAGATGCAATTGATACAATTTTAAAAGATTTAGAGTTTGGAATCCTATATTTTTTTAAGGGCTATAATTGAGTACCTAGATTCATATAAGAAAAATTTCTATGTATCTCATATGTTATTCTCCTTAATTACAAGCTAAATAGAGAATCTAGGGATGATTTAATATTTTGTGTGTGATGGATGGTCTACTTATGAATTAATATTATGATTAGTTGTGATTTTATTTAGTCATCGATAGATTGATAGTTAAGCAGAATTGATAGTAGAAATTTGAATATCAATGAATTCATGCATGATTGGAGTACTGGATAGTAAATGGTAAGCTACAAAACATATTCATGCATGATGGTAGGAAGAAAGTGATAGGTCTTCTGACAATGACATATAACATAAACCCATGTTCTAATACCCAAAATTGAGGTATATTTTATTATTATGAGTATAATACTTACAAAGTCAAAATCACAATTACTGTATAATCTATTCCATTGTGTATGTTTTAGAGGAACTAAGATTCAATTGATATTAAGTATTAAATAAAATATATTTCTAAGTTTTCCACCTTTAGCATGGCAGTTACCTATCATAATGAGGTTAAAAAAAGGTACGCCACACAATAGTCATGGACGAATGTGTCTGATATGGTGGCGATAGTACTATGAGTTACTTTCAGTCATATGGTTGTCACTAGTGAAATTTGAAAGAAAGCATATATTAATTATATGAGTATGGTACTAACAAAGTTAAATGTATAAAGGCTTTTATTACCACACCAATTTTCATTAAAAAGACATAAGAGGTCAGAGAATAAAAATATATATTCAAAATAACTTTTAAGCATAATTAACAAGTTATCTAAAAGTTAAAAATTTGTGAATAACTTCCTAACAAAAATAATTTATTGTCTCAATGGTAAAGTACTGATAAAATAACTATGAGGTGATCATAATTGGAGCGGACATAATAGTTGATAACCATCTTCTTTTCTAGTAAGGTAAGAGATCATTCTACAAATAATCTAACTTTCATTCTATGATAGAGCACAAATAAAATAGAATTATTTATGAATGTGCCACATTTAATAAGATGAACAAATCCTAGGATATAGAATTTATATTGAAAATTTTTTTATCTTTTATACTAGAGCATTTGTTGAGTACTATTGATAAATCTTATTGTGTATGAAATCCCTGTGAGATCAAATATCTAGTTTAAAGGTCAACTTTGTTATTTGTATGATTCATATACTTTTAAATTGATATTAGATGAGTGACTATCACCCAACTAGCTTTTGGGATGTGCATAACTTAAAAATTAGAAATTATAACAAAGTCACAATAAGATGCAAAAAGTAGAATAGTCTAATCTTTAGCATCAAAGAATGAATCATCTAAATTATAAAAGCTTGAAGCTTTTAGTCAGAGAAGCATGGTGCATAGATTGCTTTTTAATATTGAAATGCCTAATATAGTCTGTGATAAGCATGCAATAAAAAAATACACTAAGTAGTCCATCCCAAAAGGAGTTACCTAGAGGTCCCCTTATGTTCTTGATTTGGTTCATATAGATATTTGTGGATCAATGTCTTCTTATCCATTTCAAGAAATAACAATTTCATTTTGTTTGTTGATAATCACTCAAGAATGATGTGAACCTACTTCTTACAACAAAAAACAGAAGCCTTCTTCATGTTTATGAATTTGCAGAAACTTAGTTGAAATAAAATTGGGAAGGATGATAAAAGAATATTGAAATGATATAGGGAAGAAGTTCATCTTTAAGTAGTTCACCTTTTATTATGAAGATAAATGGGTTTGCAGGCTACTCATAGCTCTCTTCACTTCTGAACATTGTGGTGTAGTGAAGAGAAAGAAAAGAGTAATTGTAGAGGTATCTAAAATAATGATGATAAATAAGAATCTACTAAAATACTTTTGAGCTGAAGTAGTTAACACTATTATTTATGTATTGAATACAAGGCCAACTTCAGCTTTGAAAAATCATTCACCTACTAAAGTCTAAAGTAGAAAAAGGCCTATTGTTCATCATTTGAAAGTATTTGAAAGCCTTTTCTACTCTCAAATACTCATAAAGAGAAGAAAGAAGCTGAACAAAGTAAGCCAAAAATGTATCCTAGGAGGATACAATCGTCACTCAAAAGGGTATTGACTATATACCCTATAAGACAAGTTTTAACTAAGTAGATATGTGCTATTTAATTAAGACTAAAGTTGAAAAGATGAAACTCAACTGCCTACATTTATGCCTATGCATTCAAAGAATGTCCAAACTAAAGAAGAGGTAAATTTTTATAATTATTAAGTTATGGAAGCATGAAGGTTAGCAACATTAAATCCTAAAATCATCTTTACTCTTTCTTAACCTCTCTTTCAGTCTTCTACTTTCTCTTCTAATAATTCTTCTATTATTAAATTATGAATTATTATTAAGTATTTAGGGGCTAATAGGTGATGTGGAAGAATAAAAATGTGATATAATATGATCGATTTAATGAATTTACCACCTTGTTAGCACAATCCTTTAAATGTATAAAACATTCTTTGTGGCTATGATATTATCATAGAATTGCAGTCATATTTATCTTATGATAATTAGATAATTATGATATTAATTTCAAGTTACAATAATCAAGTACCCCCCTAGTCCTAAAAGTCACAACCATTTTTTTGTACCACAACTTTATCTTTAAAAAGATTTTATTGTCTCTAGTCAAAGCCACCACCTTTTCATAGAGGCATGACCTTTGAGATTTTAAACATTACAAAGGAAACACTATTTAGGAAAAGCCATGAAAACTATCTAGTACCATGAATTTTAGATTCTAAATATTATAGAGGGTATTTACTTGAGTATTAGTATTTCTCAAGGCTATTACTATTTGTCATAAAAAAAAGACAAAACTATGACTTTTATGCTTGAGCTAATTGCTAGTTTCACTACCTTCTGTAGAGTCACGACCCTTCTACAAAGCCATGACCATGTATTTATAAAAAAGGTTAAGGAAAAAATTACTATTATTCCTAACACCATGGTCATTTTATGAATAAGAGAGGCTAATGCCACTATTGTGGCCATTCTATATATCACATCAATATTATGTATAATAGAGGCCATTCCCAAATGTCATGACCATTCCTAGTACCACAATCATATAATGAATGAGAGAGAACAATATCAAAGCTGTAACTATTCATAGCAATATGACTTTGTGTTATAGTGATATTAGGCCCAAATTACACTTATTTCCTAGAGCCACAAATATAATATCATAAACAAAAAATAAATAAACACAAATATAATGTAAATGAGTAAATCAAAATCAAATATCACATATCAGTGTCTCAATCCCTTAATCACTAACATCATCAATCATCAAATCAACCTCAATATCAATATCACATGGATCATCATCAATAATCAACTCTTCTACTATTGCTGCAGCCCTAGCATGGTCTTAGATGCCCAAGCTTGAATCCTACTAATCCTTCATTCATGCTAAATCTCAATAATATCTGTCTATAATCTTGATCACTTGTCCAAAATAACATTCACTATAATAGAAAAAGCAAACTAATTTTATGCTCGACACTAGAGGAGTTAGTAGATCCCGTGCCATCTCAGATAGCATGGGAAAGGTAGACTCATATGATTCCCACAACTATAATATATCAAGATTCCTAGTATCGAAATGTGATAGGATTGAGCAGTAATCAGTATCTAAGTATTGAGACAACTCGCTCCTATTCGATGGTCCCCCCCATCATTTCTCGCTCGCTAACTTAATGGAAAATCATCATCTTCAAATATGGTATCCATATCCATACCCAGAGCCTCACTACTACTATCACCATACCTAGTATCATAGTATGTAAAGAGCTAAGTCAACTTCTCATGAATGTACCCTTCAGGTGGGTCTTCTTGGTTCATGCATGAAGAAATATATGTCAAAATATTCTCTACCCCTTTCACCTTAACCCTAGGGTCCATGCAGAAAGTAAGACAATAAAGAGATGGAATGGCGGATCAGTACTTTAAGTACTTGGTTTCCATCTCTAGAATTATATCGCTAAATGTCGGGTCTTCTCAATACTTCCTAAACATGCTAATAATATTGCATATGTACTTGAGTGCAATGCAAGTCGTGGGTTTATAAACTGACGAACACATGTTCGTCGTGTCTTAAAAAATCTTTAGAAATTTTATAAATGAAATTTCTGTAGCCCAGTCAGTGTTGTCAATAATAAGTTCACCACTCTTACTATTAACGTAGTCGGATATCACGTGTATGTATCTAACACATGACTCCAACATCATGTACGTGTAATTCCAATGGTGTCTCACAACCAATTGAAATTTCTTCTTCTTAAGATTCACAGATAAATAGAGACTATCGAATTCCTATTGTCTGTAAGGCATGCAAATATATTTAAGTGAGTTATGTATATTTTCTAAAGTGGGGGCACATACCTCTATCCCTGCTTATATTATCAGGTTAATGACATGATACTTGCATCTAACATGGAAAATCTCTCCAAATGATCAATCTCTAATATTCATAACAAACATATTAATCACTACTCCATTATTAGATACATTATCAGATGTGATACTAAATATTTTATTTTGAATTTTCTATTCTTTCAAGATTTTCATCATACACTCAAAAATGGTCAGACCATCATGAGGATGAAGAATCTCAGATATTCCTAATATTTTTTTATTTAGTATCCAAATAGTAACTACATTGTGGGTGGCGAGGCATGCATAAGATACATCTTCGTGAATAGTCTGAATATCAAACATCACGGATACTACTAATTCCCTGAATTCATTAATTATAATTTATTTTTCTAACTTATAATATTTTAGTATTTTGTTCCTAGATGTGAACCTAAAAATCCTATGATATGCAGGCTAAAAATATGTCTGCATTACATTAACTACTCTTGGATCCTCAGAAAATCTAATTGGAAGACCCATCGTGGTAATCAGTTTTACCATGCATTCCCTCCCCAACTCATTGTGGTATATAAAAGGTGTAAACTTTGAGACTAAACTGGAACCAGCCTCAAAAAATTCACCATTGAGTTGAGTTTTCCTAGGATCTAATACTCCATATTTTTTGGTGCATAGTTTGACATGCCTCTTAAGGTGTCTAGTCCTACACACACTCTTACATGTTAATATTTTTTTTATAATATTTACACTATGCTTATTCTTCTTTGGCTCCCCTAATATTTTATTATTTTATTATATTAAAGTAAGTTCAAACTACTTAAGTTCTTTTAGTTTTTTTTTGTTTTTTAGATATTTGGGTCAAGGCGTCCAAAGAAACCAAAGTTTTGGAAGCCTTATAATTAATTTCATTTTCGTTATTAAAATTACTATTTATCACTTTTTTTATTTTTTATTTTTTAGATCGACTTAAAAATTAGGATCAGGAGAGAGAGACGAGGCTAGAGAGAAGAAGTAGATAATTTTAGATTTAAATTTTAAAACTTTAAATTTAAAATACTGTTGAATAAAAAAAATACTCATAAACTGTAATGCATAAAATTTAGCTTTTTTATGTCTACACCACACACACATCATGATCCACACCATAGCTGAGTCTTGAAAGGCAAAATGCCGAAAGCCCAAACTGATATTTAAAAATCTGAGAGAGAGAAAATGAGCGAGAGAAAGAGAGAGAGAGATTTATGTTTTGAAAACATAAATCTTAGAATGGGGGGAGGGAGATTTTATAGATAAAGAAAACATAATTTAAAAAAAAATTTTTTTTTTTGATTTTTTTAAATTTTTTATAATTAAAAATTGGGCAAAATCTTTAGGGCCATCGAATTCTACCCCATAACTATTGAAGGTGAAGTCCAATGGCTTAAATTTGAATTTATTTTACCATTGGCTCGGTTCAACCATCAAAATGACCCGAATGGTCCATTCAAGAAGTTTCAGCTTTTGAATTACAAGCTCGAACCTGGGTCAGGTTATGGGCTCGACAAAAATATCAGATTTGTCTTGTATCGGCTTTGGGTCGGGGGCATGGTGCTGGGTCTAGGCACAGCTCGGCTCGTGCCGAGATACCATGCCCACGGGCCATTGTGCTAGTCCATGCTTGGCTCAGCACATGGCCCAGTTGGACTAGGCACAACACGACATGAGTCGTGCTGTGAGCAGGCCATGCATGAGCACAAGCATGGGTCATTCTCGTGTTGTGCTAGGCTAGGCACGAATGAGTCGGGTAGTGCCTTGGGTCTGGCCCAGGCTGCCCGACTTTTTTGACACTCTTATATTATATCTAACTAAAAAAATTAGGTAACATAACAAAGTCACAATAAGTTATTAGTACTATTATTGGGGATTATTTGGTTTATTCATAAACTTGGGATGATATAATTATTCTTGAGAAAGGATAATATTTTTTATTAGTTTAGATATCATTAAATTAGATAAATTTTCTTGGATTAGATAGTTGTTATTATTATCTTGTTACAAAAGTGTATTGTTATATTTTGTATTTATGCTTTTATTTTTTTCTTATTTTTGTAGCCACCATTTATGGGTAGAAACTCTATGGCAAAGCTAACTACTCTAGAACCAAAAATTGAACGATCCATAAAAGCGATTGCAAAAAAAATAGTATACAAAGAAACCATTGAGGGAATTAATAGTAATTAAAAGCCTCAAGGTAGTAATAGGCAAATTATATAATAGGCCATCCACCACCATATATAAAAGATTATTGGCAACACATGATGATTGATAGTTACTTGGGTATTCCGATGCAACCAAATTATTTTGAGTTGGAGCTGAGTCTAATAGTGATGATTCAACAATACCAATACAATGAAAGGATATCTGAGGATCCTAACGAACATGTCATTATATTTTTGAAGCTATGAGACATTGTAATTAGTAAAGATGACTGGAGTTAGCTGTGATACAATATGATTATGTCTATTCTTATTCTATTTAAGGGACAAGGCATATAGTTGGGTTCAATACTTATCTTGTGGCTCGATTGAGAGTTGGGATAAAATTGTGAGAGACTTATTCATTAAGTTTTTCCCGCCTCAAATCACTTCTCATTTATGGAGTGAGATAAGATAGTTTTGATAGGTTAAGCATGAGATTTTATATGATTTTTAGGACTATTAAGGAGTTATTGAGAAGATGCTCTCAACATGGGTATGAGTTATGGTTCTGATCCTAACTCTTTTATAATAGGCTGAATTATATAATGATGTACATGTTTAATATGCAAATATCCTATTTGATTATGAAGAAATTAGTAGAGGATACATATTAGTTATTTGAGAAATTAGCAAAGAACAACTACCAAACTCCAACTAATCATTCATTTGGGAGAAGACAAGCTAGACTATTGTAGTTGGAAGCAAAAATAGAAACTTTTCTAATAAAGCTTGAAACCAAAGAGGAAAAGTGAAAAGGATTGAGGACAATCACCATTTTATAACCACCTAAAATGAGGAACTTTTATCCGCTATATCAAATCAAAGAAGCTAGTTGATTGCAAAGAAAAGGATATGTATTTCGACCCAAAAATAATGTTCTAACTCATTACCATCTAAAAGTGAGAAATCACAAAATTATTCTATGTGGAGGCTATGATAGTGGGTTGTGGAATTTTGGACAAACTCCAAGAAACTTCGTGAGCAATTATGTGAGATATAATAATCAAGGCGGATCAAGTTTAAATTTTCAATCTTGAAGACAAGAAGAGAAGTCAACTCTAAAAGAAAATATGAATTCCAAATTAAAGAACTGATAAAGAGAAACTATATCCAAGTCACTTGGATGGGGAGGCTTGAAGAGAGAGTGAATCATATGAGTTTGATAATGAGGAGTATAGAGGGTCAAATTAGATAATTGGATTTAACAACTAAGTGAAAAATAGTTAATGAACTACTAAGTGATACTAAGGAAAATTAGATAAACTACTTATTTATTTTGCTTTGAAGTAGAAAAGAGTTAGAAGGGCAACATATTGAGAAAGGGTATTCTAGAAATAGTATAGTGTGATTATTTAAAGAACATTTCCTAGAAAATTAGAGGATCTAAAAGTTTTACTATACCTTATACTATTAGATATTATATATTTTGGAAGATTTTATATGACTTAGGATTGACTGTCAACTTAATTCCCTTGTCAATTGCATAGAGGTTAAATCTCAAAAAAAATCAATCCAACATCTCTCCCACTCTAAATGGCTAATTGGACTATCTAGCTCCTAGATGAAATTATCAAATTTATTTTGGTTAATGTGAGTATATTTATTTTTTAGTAGGTTTTATTATATTGGATATGTAAGAAGATAACCATGGACTATCATTTTGAGTTGACATTTTTTGGCCACTAAACAAGCCCTTATTGACCTCATGAAAGAGTTCACTTTTCATGTTGGCGATGACCAAATAAAGTTCAATATTTATAAAGGCTAGTGGGGTCAAAACTTTGATGAGATGATGTATTAGCTAGTAGATAATCTTCTCCTTATGGTAATGCAATAGAAAGTAGACTTTCAATATGAAGATTTTATAGAAGTTTACTGATTAGATGAAAATGAATGAGATGATATACAATGACATTAAAGTTGTGAAAGTGATGAAGCTGAGGAAGAAGGCTAGTAATAATCACTTTGGAGTTGTGAAAGTGAGACAAATGAGGAATATGACTACTATAAGGTCATGATATTCTTCGAAGTCATGAAATCAGAGAAAAATAATATAGGCAACTTCAAGTAAGTTAAGGAACTAAGTGAAGGAGACATAAATTATAGAGAATCTAATCAATGACAAAGTCATAATTATTCCTAGCATTATGACTTTGGGGTTACAAAATAAAATTATTCATCATAAGCTCAATGAAAAAATTGTGACTATGAACAATACTATGACTTAGGGGTTATATAAGAAAATTTACAGAGAAAAGCTCAAAAACAAAATCCATGGTTTTTCATAGTGACTTTGGGGTTACATATGGAAATTGGATTAGAAAAGCTCCAAGACAAAGCTATGGTTATGTACAATGTGTCAACTTTGGGGGTAAAGAATGAAATGGGCAAAGAAAAGATAAAAAAACCATGGTTATGCTTAATATCATGACTTAGGGGATATAGAAAGAAAAGTACTAACATAGCATCAAAGAAGAAGCCAAGGCATTCACCAAAGGCACAACATCGAAAAAAAGAAATGGTCAAAGAAGGAAGTGTAGCTGGAGTAAGACAGATGAAAAAAAATTTTAAAAAAGAAAATAAAACAATACACTAAGAAGCAAGCATAAACTATAAAGATCTTCAATGAAGACAAAAAGAATATTGTACACACACACAACTTTCACATAAATATAGTCTTTGAACTAAAACCCCGCCATGACTCTTTGTATGTCCGCTCGAAGTTTCTCAAATATCTTGAGATCCTATGATACTCTAACCTTGTTATAGAGAAAAATATATTTTTTGAGATGACTTAAATTTTTATTTTCATTGAGGAAAAAGTAATTTTCTAGGGTTGAATAATAGTTTTAGTATGAGAGTTTGTTAAATATTCAAATTATCAAGCATTCTTGAGTTTCTTAGTTCTATTAAATGACATGGGAGCACAAGAATGTGATATAATAGGACTGATTATATAACTTTGGAGTTTTGATGGATTTTGATGAATAATCATAAAATAGATAGGTTTATGGATATTTTTACTACTTGATAAATTATAGATTATCTAATAGTTTTAGTATCCATTCTTGACCAAAACTCTACTTAATTAATCATGATAATACTCGTATGTCATGATTCTACTACTTCATTAGTATAATCTATTAACTGTGTAACATATTTTTTATGGCTATGATCTTATCATAGAGTTCTAGTGATACTTATCTTATGACAATTAGATGGCTACAATAATAATTTTAAGTTATATTAATCAAATACCCTACCAATACTAAAAGTTATGACCACTTTCCAACACTATGACTATATCTTTAACAAGACGTTGTAATATCATGTTAGAGTCATAACCTTTTCAAAAAGTAGTTACTTTTGAGCTACACTAAATTATAAAGCTAGTACTACTTAGGCCAAAGTTGCATCAATTATCTAGAACCATGACTTTTGTATACTAAATGTTTCAAAGGAAATTTACTTGAGTTCAATCATTTTCCAAGGCCATGACTTTTTACCATTAAGAGAAGACAAAGCCACAACTTTTATGTTTGGAATAATTTTTAGGGCCGCATTCCTTATATAGAGCTGAGACCATGTATTTATGAGAAAAGTTATAAAAAGCTATAACAATTCTTAACGCCATGACTATTTTATGTATATGAGACACCAACACTAGCATTGCAGACATTCTTAGCATTGCAACCATCTTATGTACAATAGAGGCCATTACCAATGCTACAACTATTTTTAGTGCCATGGGAATATGATGGATGAGAGAGGCTAATGCAAAATCTACGACCATTCATAGTATAATGACTTTATATTATAAAGATATTAGGATAAAATCATGGATACTTCCTAGAGTCTTGACTTACTGTTATAGAAAAAATTACATGTATTCCAAAGTCACAACAACTTTCTAGAGTCATGATATTGAGCTCAAGAGATGAAAGGCCAAATATACACATCTTTGAGAGCCATGTCTTTCAACTTTAAAAATATTGAATTTTTGAAATATTAAAAAGGAAAGAGAAGAATGAAAGCAAATCTTCTTCTTCTGAATGCACCAAGAAAAAGTCAACGTGCATCAACCAACCATTAGAGTTATTTTCACGCTCTCCAAGTGGTCCACAAAAAAATAAGGAATACAAAATGTAAGCTAGATTGTTTAATTGAGGGGCATGACTCACAAACCCTCCCTATCTAGGGTAGAATTAGGAAAATCAATCAAATTAGTATAAAATTAAAGTTTTTTTCCTAGATTCTTATGAGGGATGTCAATGAGGAATCTGAGTTCATAAGACTTCTTCTCATATATCTCATGAAGATCTCCCCATCATTAGGATATATTGGGGTACAAGGTTTGTAGAATTTTGTATATGTGATGAATAAATTATTTTTAATGATAATAAATATGTTTGAATTATATTGTATAATAAAAATTGATGGATGATATAAAACTTGAATTAGGAATTTAACTATCGGTGGTGGTGAGAATTATTATGCTAGATTGTAATAGTTAACTAAGAGGTTTACTCATGCATACGATATAAAAAAAGTGACAACCCTTCTAGCAATGATGGATGAGATAATTCTATTTGATAAAAATCAAAATTTGGGCATGTTAATCTTTATGAGTATAATACTCATGAAGTCAAAAATATGAATACTTTTATATGTCAATCCATTATACATATTTTAAAATAATTAGTTCTTGATTTGGGTTGACATTATATAGAACATTCTCATATAGCTCTCACCTTTAATGTTGGATTTATATCATAATCATAAAGGATAATGATAGATAATTCATATGACATGCGTGAGTATATAGATACTCAAAATGTGGTGTCAATCATTTGAGTTGCTTCCACCTATATGATTCCCATTTATGAAACTTGAGAAAAGCATATATTAATTATATGAGTATAATTATTATGAAGTTAAAAGTACAAATACTTATAAATCACATCTATTTTTGGTCTTTATGACACATGAGGCTAGAGACTTAGAATCTACATAGGAAATAATTATCAGGAGCAATTGACCAGTTGCCTAAAAGGTCTGGAATTCTAAATGACTCTCACAAAGTGATACATTATTATCTTGGTGGCAAAGTACCAAGGGAACAACTACCAAGGACCATCATTGGATAGACTTAATGTTATAAACCACCTTATATGTTGTTAGGGCAATGAGTCATTACATAATAATCCAATCTTCATTATGTATCCAATCCTAATATTGCTTGAATTATATGAACGTGCATAACATAAATATAATGGAAAATCTTTGGATCTAAGAAGTACACCAAAATCTATATTATTTTTTAGTATAATTGTGTTGCCTCACAAATAGTTGACTGAATTACTAAGATAATACTTATTGGATTGATATTTGGATGAGAGTTCACTTTATTACCTATATGACTCATATACTTATATAACTTCATTGACTATATATTATTTCCAATGAACTTGTAGGATACTAGCTAACTAATAAAAAAGATATTATAATATAGTCACAATAATACTCTAGTCATGAATAAAATATCAGAAGACATATATGAAAGATGCAACTTAATGGCTATAAAACCTCAGAGATTTGAAGAAGCTCAACAATGCCAATATTGGTTAAGTTTCATGGAAATGAAAATGGAAATAAGTGAAAGAAATGGTACTTGGGCACTAATTAAAACCCAAAAAATAGTATCATTATGGTGTTAAATGGATATTCAAAATTAAAAATTTATCCGATAGTAATAAACCTACCTATAGACCTCTATTGGTAGCTAAAGGCTATAATGAACTAGATAGTTTAGATTTTTATTGAAACCTTTCTCTAGTAGCTAGATTGGAAACTATGAGACTAGTGATTGCACTAGCTGCATAGAATGAATAGCCTTTATGTCAATTTGATGTTTTAATCTACATTCTTGAATGGCCTTTAAAGTTTGGTTATTGATCCCACATAGATTGATATTTTTGTTTTGAGACGATGTCAAGACTTTCTACTATCTTAGCTTGCAACAAATACTCAATTTAAAGGGTTAAGGTTGATTTATTTCATGTGTATAGTGATTGCCTGATAATTAAACTCTATTGTCATGCAATATATAGATTGTTGATATCATGGACAATGAAATAATTGACATCTATGTTGGTCATACTTCTCACATCCATTACCTAGTCACCATTAATAATGATGCACGCAGCGAGCATGATACTAAGCATAATATCATTGCTATAGGCACATACAATCATTTATCATGGTGAATGCCTTAAGCATATGTTTTTATTCACTAGCTATAATCTTTGTTAGAATCACACAACCTCTTTAGGACATTTCTTTGGTAACCTGACACAATCCGTACAATGAATATCTAAAGTGTATATATTTGGTTCTAGCATTCTATATAGAGAATTACCCGCACATCTGCTCTTAATTCTATTCATCCTTGTAAAAGTCATACATGTTCGTTCTGATTACTTATCACCATCCTAAGAAATACACATGAGTGTGGTTTGTAAATTTATTGGATAATGGAGTTAGTTCATTGTAACCATGATACAAACCACATGACTATATACCTTGGTATGTTGTATATATCTTGGATAAAACCAAGATGTTAGAATATTTTTCAAGGGCATCAATAAAATCCACACAATAATACCACAAAATTTTTTTACATTACATCTTAGTAATCATTATTCATAGTTGATAAATAAATAGTAAACAAAGTTCTAGCTTAGCAAGTGGAAGAAATGAAACAAAAGATTTGTTGCAACATCTATTCATGAATACAACTATGTAAAAATGAAAACTAATGATGAATGCCCTTGTCATGAGTCACTCCCACTAGTAGAACCTCCTTAGGAAGTGACCCTTTGCTTTCAACTTTGAAAAACACTTCTACTACCAATTTACTTTGTAAAAGAATGATCAATAGACTCTTTGCTTTTAGCTTTATTTTATGTTATGTGTTTGGAATTTGTTGCTCTAGTCGCTTTTTTGTTTTTGATACCAAATGTTAGGATCTCAAGTATCATAGTGATCACATTGATACCAATTGTAGGAAATCTAACATATATAGCATAACCTTTCTCTAATATAAAATGTTAGGAATAATGATGGTGATTTATGGTTTCAGGAAGGGGAATAGAATTCTCAAAATGAAGCACACAATTCTTAAGAGAAAAAAGCAAGAGAACCCACAAGAGAGAGAAGAGAAACCACTATCATTGAAAACTCTTTAGTAAAATCTTTGATTATATAGTAAAATAAGTGATTATATAGTAAAATAAGGAACACATTTAAACTTAAGACCTAAATTGAGGCATCATATCTATGTGAAAATTTTATTCATTCATATCACAACAATAAAGAACATAGTCACAATTTGACTTATTAAGTTTTATCAGTACAATAACATAATATAGGTTGTCACTTCATTCATGTTGTGACACAATAATTCAAGTTGCAATATCAAACACACGTCATAGCTTATTGTGACTTTGTTATGAAACATAATTTTTAGGATTAGATAATTTTTGAAAATCTCATTTGGTGTGGGTCTCTCATGCAACTAGTCCCGTAACTATGTGGGTCATATAAGTAATAAAGTATACTTCATCTAGATAATTTCAGAATTAGAAAACATAATCTAAATAATTTATTTGCCTACATAATCTCATAGAGATTATGTATGCAATTTGATTATCCAATAATAAGTCAACTACTACTCTAGTCGAAAAGATAAACTAGGTTTAGGTATAGTTCTTAGATTTTAGTATTAGTCCATTTTATTACTCATGGTTATCTATCTAAATTATTTGATTGTTATTATGCTTGGTCAAAGAATGAAGATTGAATTATTTTTAAAATGTTCTAGTATCCTATTAGCATACAAGGTGAATGTCCCCTATTGGGATCTTTCCAGAGATGATTCCATCATAGTTATTTCATCATTATTTAAATATAAAAATGAAAAAACATTCATATTTTAAGGTATTCAGTATGTAAAATTGTAAACATATTTGTATATTTATAGTGATATTAAATAATATGTAAGTACAAGAATAGGTCATAATTGTATCAATTTTATGACGTTAAATTTTTGATGAATTTTAATGAATATACATTAAATTGATATATTTTTAGAGATAATTGGCAACTCATGTTATGTAGTTCAACATGTAATTTTGGTATCCATTTTTAGTTAAAATTTTACTTATTTAGTCATAGCAGTTTTTGTACATCATAACTATACCTCATAATTAGCATAATCTATCAACAATTTAGTATATTCTCTTTGGCTCCGATATTATCTTAGAGTCCCCATCATATTTATTATGTAACAAATAAATAGCTAAGATATTAATTTCATATCATAGTAACCAAGTACCTCATCAAGAGTCATACTTATCAAAGTTAAAACTTTTGGGCTAGGAAAATTTATAGAGCTAAGACTGCTCAGACTAAAGTCATGATAATTTATTTAGTACCATGACTTTTGGATACATAAAGTTATAGAAGGCATTACTAGAGCATGATACCAAAATCACTTACCAAGGCTATGACTCTTTTCTTCAAAATAAGACAGATGTGATTTGAATGTATGAGTTAATTTCCAAAGTCATTGTCATTCCCATTGTCATGGCTATTTGATACAAAAAAAAAGACCAAGGCCATTATCATAGTCATTCCCAATATTGTAGTCATTTAATACAAAAGAAATATCAAGGACTAAGTTGCGACCATTCTTAGTAGTGTGACTATTTGATTTTAAAAAAATATCAAAGCCAAATTCATTGTCATTCATAGTAACATGACTTTGTGTTACATAGATAAAATGCACAACTTATGGATACTTTTCAGCATCATGGCTTTGTATTATAGATAAATTATGAGGTATTTCTAACTCATGACCACTTTCTAAAGTTGGGAATGAACATCAACTATGTGGTTCCCAACTATTTTACAAACCATGATCATGACTATTCTTCTTCTTCACTCCATGGGACAAAATGCAAAGCATAGAAACAACACTGAAGTGGATTTCTACACTTCCTAGGTGATCCACCACAAGCAAGGAATGCAATATAAAAGTTAAACCATAGAGTTGAGGCTCTCAAACCCCTCTCTCTAGGGTGGATTCAAAAAATCAACTAAATTGCACGTGATTACAATTTGTATCATAGATTTTCATGAGTGTTATCATTTAGAACTTGATATTTACTATACTTCTCTTATATCTCATTTAAATCTCCCCTCAATATTATGCCAAATTTGAGTTCTAAACTTTATGTAATTAAGATTTATATGATGTATGAATGTTTTTATGAGTAATTGGTGTGTTTGTTTAAGTTTGGAATGGAAACTAATAGAAAAGGTGATTAAAGAAATCATGAATTAAAAATTTGACTATTGGTGATTTGTACATGTTGTCATCATAGATTGTGATAGGTATACCATGATTTTAACTCACTAATATTATAGGAAGGAAGTGTCAGCCCTTCTAACCATGATGTAAGAGATAAACAAGTATATTAAAATAAAAAATTAAGGAATGTTAATCAGTATGAGTATGACATTCATAAATTTGAAAGCACAAATAATTTCAAATACTACTCCATTATACGTGTCTTAAAAGAACAGATCCTGGATTAATGTGGATATTTTATTGAATATTTTTTTAAGAATTTTATCTTTATGTATGAGTTGCATCATTACTATGGAGGATGGTGATAGGTAATCTATGATACATGCAAGAGTGGTTGTGAGTCAAAAGGTGATTATAGTCCTTGAGTTATTTTTAATTATATAGTTTTCACATTTGAGATTTAAAGGATGCATATGTTAATTATATGAATATTCTACTTATGAAGTCAAAAGTGTAGAAGCTTATAAATCATATTAATTTTTGGTATGTATGATACTTAAGGTTAGAAAATAATAATGTACATATGAAGTAATCAACAAGGGTAGTTGATGATTTGTATAAAAGGTATGGACTTGTAAATGACCCTCGAGTAGTGATGATTTATTATCTTGATGGTAAAATATACTAAGGGAATATCTATGAGTAAACCATTATTACGTTGTGCTCAATAGTGATAATCATATTATATGTTGTTAGAGAAAAAGGTATTATAATAATCATCCAACCATCATTCTATATCCAAACCTAAAATCAATCAAATTAATTGAACATACAACATACAAATCACGTGAACAAACCGTAGGATCTAACATTCAAACCAAAATTCTATAGTAGTTCCTCTACTATAATTTTATTATATCACTATTAGTTGAAAAACTATTGATACAATCTATGTGTGATCGATATTTAGATTAAAGTCTAGTTTTACTATTTGTACAATCTATATACTTTTGGATCTTTGTTGATTAGATATCCTCTCTAAGGAGCTTTTGATATACTATCTAACCAAAAAATTAGATAGTATAATGAAGTAAAAGTTTTTGGCACAATTACTTGAGATTATTTAAGTTGATTAGTCAATATGAGTTGGTGTAATTATCCTTAAGAAATTAAAGTTTTATTTGTAGTTTAGATAGTGCTATTTTGATATTTTTTTTGAATCCATAAGCTTTCCTTGTTATCTTTTTTGAATTATGGAAATATTGTGTTTTGTATTCCCTTTGTCCATATTTTGTTCTCATCCCATATTTTATGATAAAAAATTCTCTAACTAAGCTAACTCCTCTAAACCCAAAAATAGAAAGAACTAGGAGAGCTAATTGAAACTAAGAGCTAACAAAGAACCCTTAGAGGGAAATGGTAATAACTAAGAGCCCTAGTGCAAAGATGGAAAATTGGCCAATAGCTCATAGATTATCACACAATAGAAGATTATTGGCAACTAGTAATGATGAAAAGTCATTTAGGCCATAAGACGCAACTAATAGTAGTAAATTATTTTGAGTTGAAGTTGAGTCAAATATTATTGGTTTAGCATGACCAAAATAGTAGTCGGATATCAGAAAATCTAAATGATCATATTTTGATGTTATTGAGTTGTGTGATATGGTAAAGATAATTAGAGTTAGCCCCAATGTGATCATGTTATGCATGTTCACATTCATTATTAGATAAGACACAAAGTTAGTTCTAGTGTTTATATCGTGACTCCATAAAGACTTGGATTAAACTTGTGATGGATCTTTCTTACTAAGTTTTTTTTTATCTCAATTCACTTTTTAATTATTGAGAAAGATAAGTCAGTTTCAACAAGATTAGTAGAAGACTTTATATAATGCATGGGACTATTTTGAGGAGATGTTGAGGAGTTGCTCATGACATGCGTTTGAGTTATGGTTCCAAGCTCAAACTTTATACAAATGACGAAATTATATGATGAGATATATGATTGATATTACTATGGGCAGTTAAATTATGAATAAATCACTAGAAAAGTTACATTAGTTGTTTGAGTAGTTAGCAAAGAATAACTACCAAACTGAAACCAATCATTCCTTTGAGAGAAGACAAACTAGAGTAAGAGAGTTAAATTAGTTCATTGCAATTAAAATAAAATGGAAGGCTTTACTCAGGAAGCTTGAACTCCATGAGAAGAAGAGGAGGATTGGGAGATATTACTAATTTAGAATAACACAAAATGATGAATTTATATCTCATTTATCGAATAGAAGATTCCAATGGATTACAAAGTAAATGGTACTTTTTTCAACCTAATAATAATATTTCGACACATTATCATTTGAACATAAAAAATCGAAAAACTTTTTTTTTGGAATCTATGAAAGTGGGATTTAAAATATTGGGAAAGCTCCAAATAACTTTGGGAATAATTTGGTTAGCTACAATATCTTGACTTAGGTGTTACAAAGCCATAGTCATGTGTAGTACCATGATTATGGCGTTATATAAAGAACTAGGGAAAAAGAAGATTAAAGATAAAGCGATAGTAATGCTCAGCATCATGACTTTGGTGATATAAGAAGAGAAGGGTCAAGCTAGAACTAAAAAAAAAACTATGACATTTTTCAAAGCAATAGCATCCAAGGAAAAAAGGCCCAAAGAAAAAGTATACTGATGTAAAATGAAATGAAGAAATAAGATAGAAGAAAGTAAAAATATACACTAAAAAGCTAGTAGTAATGGAGGAGAATTCGATGGAGGTGAGAAAGTATTTATGGTCTAGCTTTGGACATTAAACATAGAATTACTTGGGAGGTAACAGAAACATTTTTTTTCATGTGTAATGTCATAAATACTGTATACCCATCACATGAATGATTGTACATACCTAACTAACCCATAATTTTAATCATAGAATTCAAACCTCATTGTGATTGTTATTATGTCCATAAAAAGTTTCTTAACTATCTCGAGACAATATGATACGCAAACTTAGTCATAAAAAATAATATTTTGTTTTAAATGATGCTAGAGATTTTTTTTTATTAAGAGGAAGTTATAACTCAAAAACAAGTAATAGTTTTAGTATGCAAATTTATTTGATATGTAAGACATTGAACATTTTTGTGTATTTGTGATAATATTAGACAATGTGTAAGTATGAAAATGGAGCATTATTTGATCAATTTCACAACTTTATAATTTTAGTAAATTTTGATGTGTGGTAAATGAAAACTTTGTGTTGTGTGGTAAATGAAAACTTTGTGTTGTGTGGTAAATGAAAACTTTGTCTTGTGTGGTTCATCAAGTTATGTTGACATCCTTTCTTTGTTGAAACTCTACTTATTTGGTCATAAAAATTTTTATACATCATGACTATACCACCTCATTAGAATTCTTCTTATTCTTCTTATTCTTTATATTCTTCTTATTTTTTTTATTCTTCTTATTATTCATATTTATCTTATTTTTCTTATTCTTCTTATTCCTTCTAATTCCTTTTAGAACTTTCTATTTTTCTAATTATTCTTATTCTTTTAATCTTTTAATTCTTCTTATTCTTCTTATTCTTTTTATTTTTTTATTCTTTTGTTCTTATTCTTCATATTCTTTTAATTTTTCTAATCAAAAAGAATGAAATTAATATTACATTGAACATTTTTTTTGTTCTTCTTATTCATTCTATTCTTCTTAATCTTTTATTCTTCTATTCTTCTTATTCTTCTTATTCTTTTTAATCTTCTTATTGTAATATTAATTTCATATCATAGTGACTAGGTATCTCACTCATGCTAAAAGTCACAACCACTTCCTAGTGTGATAACTTCATCTTTACCAAGGATTTATATTCTCAAGTCACACTTAATCTTTTTGCAAAGTCACAAAATATGTGTTATAGAAAATTACATAGTCAAAACTATTCAAGTATAAGTTATGTTAGTTCCATAAATTTTGGACACACAAGGTTACCAAAAGAATTATTCAAGCATCAATACTTTTCAAGGTGGTGACTCTTGCCCTTTAAGAGGAGATAAAGCTACAATATTGATGTATGGGCTAATCCTAATTATCAAAGTCATGACCATTTAATACATGAGAAAGAACAAAGCCAAAGTCATTGTCATTTAATACATGAGAAAGAATAAAGCCATAGTCATGGTCATTCTCAACATCATGCCTATTTGATACAAAAGAAAGACTGAGGTCAAAGTCATGGTCATTCACTATTGTAACCATTTGATACAAAAGAAAGATCAATGCTAAATTCATGGTCACTCCTAATTTGTGGCTATTTGATGAAAAATAAATATCAAAGCTGAAATTGTGATAATTTTCAACTTCATGACTATCTGTTAAAAATAGATTAGGAGGCATTCACCTTACAACCACTTGTCAAAGTTGTGACAATGAGCTCAAGAGATAATAGTCAAAGTCTTGGCATTTTCCCAAAGTAATGACTTTCAACTTAAAAAAATGCCAGAATTATAGAGCATAAAAGAAAAGAGAGGACAAATATTTGATTATTATTATTCTTTTTCACTCCATGAGACAAAAAGCAAAGCACACCAATAATCCTAGGAAAAATTTTTACGCTCCCTATGGGATCTATGAGTATGCAATGGATACAAGACAAAAGCTAAATCCTATAGTTTGGAGGTGTGATTCTTCAATCCCCCTCTTTAGGGTGGATTCAAAAAATCAACTAAATATAGCATGGGATTAGGGGTTGTATTCTTGATTCTCATGAGGAATGTCATTGGGAACCAAAGATTTACAAGACTTCTTCTCTTGTATCTTAATTGAATCTCTCCCAAATATTAGGCTAAATGGAGATCTAGGATTTGTGTAATCAGATTAATTTATATATGAGTAGTTTTATAAGTAATTAATGAGCTAGATTTATGTTTTGGAATTAAAATTCATAGAAATGATGATAAAATAGAACTTTAATTTGGAATTTGATTATTGGTGGGGTTATATGTGTTGTCATATTAGATGGTTACAATTAAACCAAAAAATGTACTCACACATAAGTTATGAAAGAAGGGACAGCTCTTCTAATCATAATGTATGAAACAAACCTATATATTAAAATCCAAAATTGATTTATATTAATTATTAGGATAATTGTGCTCATGATCCTGAAAGCATAAATAATTATATATGCCACTCTATTGTACATATATTAATAGAAGTGACCTTAAATTGATGTGGATGTTTCATATAATATTTTTCTAATGGTTTATCATTTAGTGTTATCCTTACTATAGAGAATGATGATAAGTAATTCATAGGACATATATTAGTGGTTTTGACACGCATTGTAGTGACAATCTTTTGAGTTGCTTTCACAAGTATGATTTTCATTAGTAAGTCTTCAAGGAAGACTATGTTAATTATATGAGTATCCTACTTTTAAAGTTATAAGTATAAATGCTTATAAATCATATTAGTTTTTGGTCTTTATGATACCTTAGACTAGAGAATAAAAATATACATGTGCAGTAACCATCAAAAGTAGTTGATGAGTTGCCTAAAAGGAATTAACTTGTGAATGACATTCGAGTTAAGATTTATTATCTAGGTGGTAAATTACCGAGTAGATAACTATGAGAGGACAATCATTAAGATGGGCTTAATGGTAATATTAGTCTTGTATGTCATTAGGAAAATGGGGCATTCTAACAATAATCTAATCTTTGTGCTACATCAAACCTCAACATAAATCAAATTATTTAAACATGCATCATTCAAATCAAGTAGAAAACCCTTAGGATCTAAGAGTCATACCAAAATCCTATAATATCTTCTCTACTAGAATTATATTATTTCATTATTAGTTGACCAAACTACTAATATAATCTATGTATGATTAATATCTAGATAAAAGGCTTATTTACTACTTATATGACTCATATACTTATATGACCCATATACTTATATGACCCATATACTTATATACTTATATATTATTTCATCAATACACTATTTGGACACTATCTAACTAATAAAAATAAGCAACATAACTAAGTAATAAAATAGGATCATTCATAAGTTTATACTTTTTAGGCAATTTATCCAATATTTTTGATGGTTACTTCGTATATGTATTCTTTTTCTCCAACCTCATGTGTCATAAATATGTGAACTTATATGGTATTAAAAGTATTTGCACATTCATCATGGTAACCACAACATTCATACAATTAACATATATTTTCTATCAAATCTCAATGGTACGAGTCATACTATAGAAAGTAACTCACAAGATTTTCACTACCTTATGAGTCACCAGCTTTCATGCATGTGTCATGGCTAACATATCATCATCCATCATGATGACATATGTTTCCCACAACAAAGATAAAATCTCTGGGATGATATACTATAAAATTCTCATGTTAATTGAGGATTAATTTGTCTAAAATATGCATTATGGATTGTCTTATAAAAGCATTCATGCTTTCAGCTTCATAAGAATCATATTTGCATGATTAAACTTATGTCAATGTTGGGTTTTAATGTATTGGTTTGGCTCAAACATCATGATTAGAAATACTATCACTTTCTTTCTATCATTATACATAAGTATTCTTCATAGCTTACTTATCATCATAAACCATGATAATATGAACAAACTTGTCAATAGTAAAACCATAATTTTAATTTTAAATAATCATACCAATCAAAAACCAAACTATAACATAAAACAAACATGAAATCTATTAATTATGTATCCATAACATAAAATAAAATATATCAATCATAGATATTAAATTTAGACTAAAATTAATGAGGAATTAAAACAAAATAATTTAGAATACATCTCATAAAATTTTTGGTTCTTAATGACAGCACTTAAGAGTATCTAGGGATCAAACCCTAAACTTATAATTCTTATACGTATACACTGGATCTGCCCCTAGGTGAGTTGAAATTTGAGCTCCCTTTTTAAGTTTTAACTTTGTGCCTTGCATCATCTCTTTTCTTTTGAATCTTTCATAGATTTGAGTTAATTGGTGCTCCCTAAATCCTACCTTTTTTATCCCTTGTTTTTTCTCTAACTCTTCCTTTTTTTTCTCCCCATAATTTATGCTTTTATACATTAATGGGTGGGTATGATTTTTAAGCGGGAAGTCATGGAGCTGATGAATGCTATGTTTGTAACAATAAGTTATGACATTTAGAAAGTGTCGTGGTTGTATTCTTTTTCTTGCAATAATCACCATGGTATTTGGAATAGCCATGGTTTGTGCATTTTGCCTCAACAACTCAAAGTCATGATGCTAGGAAAAAATCTTGATTTTGGTTTCTTTCTTGTATTAATTTGTCATGGTGCTAGAAATAGCCATGGTTCATGTAATTTTTTAAGAGTAAAAAGTTGTGGTCCTAGAAATGGTTGTGGCTTAAGCCAATGCTATCTATAATTTTCTATAGCCAAAAGTTATGGTACTAGAGAAAAAGCATAACTTTAGCTATGTAATGAGAGAGTTGTGACATTGAAGAATGTTATAGCTTTTAGTAACGATAGTTTTCTCGGTTGTTGCGACATAAACTTAATGTCATAGGCATAAAAAATATTATGAGCTATTATAGCTGGGACTCCAAGAAATTCTCACACCTAAAAAGAATATGTTGTACAGTAAAATAATTGTATTAACAAGATGATAAAGTCATACCATATAAAAATTATTATGCCTATTTATGTAGAGCTTTAGTCAAGAATGGACACCAAAACTATCTTAAAATAATTGTATTAATAGAACTATTTATGTAGACTTCACATGACTTTTCACCCTACCCATACTCAATAAATTTACCAAATCTTATATTTCACATAAAAACTAACCAATTTCACTACTATTGGTCATAATTTATCAAAATTATAATATTGTTAAATAGTTCTATTAATGCCCTTTTCCAAATAAATACAACATGCATGATCCAAAATAACTAGTATTATTTAGTATTCGGTACACCGAATATAGCTTCAAAAGTATGAGTTAATACTAATAGTATTTCACCTTGTACATTAGAGTTTTGGAATCCTTGTCACTTGCCCATTGACTTGGAACATCATGTATGGTAAGCTGTTAAATGTGTCTCAATTATAATTTCAATGGTGCCCATGAAAAATGACTCATCTAATTGAGTGAACTAGAAGAGCTAAAAAATGATTCTTATGAAAGTACCAAGATCTATAAAAATAGAATGAAAAAAAATGACATGATAAGAACTTATTATTAAGAAAAGCAATTAAGCAAGGAGATATATGTTTAATTTTTAACTCTAGACTCAAATTATTTTCAGGAAAATTGAGATCTCATTGGTCATGACCAATCATATTCAAATCAATTAACTTCTTATAGTGGAATTTGTTTCAAATTAGCAGTGGGAGAGAGTTCAAGATTATGGGAAAAGATTGAAACACTGCATGGTAGAGAAGACCTTGAAAGAAGGAGTCTATATTTTGGACAAGTTAATTTTTTTTTCTATGGAAGTTGATATATCATGAAAATGTAGCTTGATCAAGGCAATGATCTTAAACATAGTGCTCCCTTGGAGGCAAATATTTGATATACAAATTATTAAACATTCATGTGTATTGTGGTGGTTTATAATGATGTTTAGACATAAAAATAAAGCTAATATATATTAATTTTATAACTATGATATTTTGTAGACATAAAAATAGTCATGTGACCAATATGATTTTGTAGATGTTTAATTGAGGGGTAGATCATTAAATCTCGCATAGTTTTGTTATTCATTTTTTGGACAAAATTCTACCTAATTAGACTGAGCAATTTTTGTAATACGCAACTTTATCAACTCATTAGTACAACCTTTTCACTATGTGATATATTCACAATGTATGGATATTATCACAGAGTTGTAGCCATACTCAGATCAAAAAATTTAAATACCAATGACATTAATTCTCCATCACAACAACCAAAAACTCTATTGTACTCAAGATCGAGGCTAATTTTATAGCACCACAACTTTATCTTTATATAATTAAGTTATCACAAGTTAGAGATGTCATTTTTTTTACAAATTTATGATTCTTAAGCTAGAAAAAATTAAAGAGCCACAATTACTCATGCAAGAGTCAAAATAATTATTTAAAGTCATAACTTTTGTGATGCTAGATATTATAGAGGATGTTATTTAACTATGACCACTTTCAAAGCTATGATTCATGTCTTCAAAGGAAAGCATAATCGTGACTTTTAATAGTCTTCAAGGAATTTGATATATAAAAGAGAGAAGGCAAGTGCTGTGACCACTCCCAATGTCATGGCCAAATAAAACTTAAGAAGGGCCATTATAAATGTCATCACCTTTACATAGTGTTGTGGCTATATAATAAAATGGGAATCCATCTCTACTCCATAGCCACTTTTCAGTTCCATGGTCTTTTATTGACTAAAAATGAACAAAAACTTGAAAGTATGGTTATTTCACATCACTTCGACTTTGTGTTACTAAGATTAGGTAAAAATCATAATCATTGCCAATATCATGACTATATATTATAGTAAGATCAAGATGTAGAACAAAGTCATAGTTATTTAATAGAGTCATGACCTAAAGTCGAAGAGATGAAGGCTGAAGTTGTGAATTTCTTTTGAAAGTTATGACTTCTTAGTTATAGTAATGAAAGGTCACTAGAGTATAAAAAAGGGAGATATATAATTTTTAGGCATTTCTTATTATTCTTCATCAAGCAAACAAAGCTATGACAATTACCAAATGTAAACAAAAATTCACACTCCCTCGGGTTCTACAAGTAAGTAAGGAATGCAAGATTTATGCTAATCTCTTGAGTTAGGTGACATGGCTCTCAAACACCTCTTTCCTAGGATGAATTTGAGAATTTGTACCGAACTAGCATGCTTATAAGGTCTATGTAATTTGAGTTATATGATTTGAATAAGTTTTATTTATGAATGAATAAATTGTTTGATTTATTTTATGTATGGATATTGATGGTTGGTGATTAAATACAACTTGAATTAGAGTTTTGACTATTAGTAGTTTTGTGCAAGATTGTCATTGTGGATAGTGATAGGTAAATCACAAGGTTCACTCTAACATATGATAGGAAAGAAGTGATAGTCTTTCCAACTAAGATGCATAAGATAAAACCTATCCATTTAATTTTAAAATTTAGGTATGTTAATCATCACTAATATGACACTTATAAAGCCAAAGGCACAAATACTTTTATACAACAATTCATTATATACATCTTAAAAGAATTAGTTCTTGATTGGGATAGATACTACATAAAATATTCTTTCAAGGGTATGTTAATGTTGTGTCATTACTAAGAAGGATAGTGATAAGTAATCATTGAGATGTGTGTGAGTATATTGTGACTTAGAAGGTATTGATAACCTTTGTGAGTTACTTTTACTTATATGGTTCCCACCAATAAAACTTAAGGAAATAGTATGTTAATTATGTGAGTATAGTAGTTACAAATTTTAATGAGTAGATGCTTACAAATCAAATTAATCTATGGTCTTTATGATATTTGAGACAAAAATAAGAGTATGCATAAGAAGCAACCTCCAAGAGCATATGACAAAGTTTCTTAGAAGGTATGATACTATAAATAACTCTAGAGTAGAGATGAATTATTATTTTTAGCGGTGACATACTGAGAGGATAATTATGAGGGGGCTACCATAGGGGTGGACTCAATAGTGATAATTACCTTTTATGCTATTAGGATAATGAGTCATTGCACAATTCCTTCACCGTTGTTTGGTGTCAAATATAATTTGAGTTTAGCAACTTAAACAATATCATATAGATTAAATAAATAAACCATAGATCTAAAATTATTTAATAATCTGAGATTAATATGTTGATATAAAATTGATATGTTGATATAACTTAAACAGTATCCATTATACCAAAAATGAGTGTCTCATTATTAAAAATTGATATGTTGATATACTTTTTGTGAGATTAATATCTAGATGTAAGTCCACTTTTACTACTTGTATGACCCATTCACTTGTGAATCCTAGTTGATGAAATATTCTCTCCAAAGAGATTTTGGGACTTCACCTAACTAATAAAATTCGGTAGTATAATAAAGTTACAATAAGTTTTTGATATTATTATCGAGCATTATTTAGTTTGATTAGTCAACCCAAGTTGACATAATTATTATTATAAAAAGATAGTTCATTTTTAGATAGTATTAAGTTTGATAAATATTTTCAAATCCAAAAGTTAAATATTGTTAATTTATTTAAACGTGAATGATTATATTTAGTTTTGTTTATTTTCTTGCATTTTTTTAGCACTATTTAATGAGCTAAAACTCTAGAATTGAGCTAAGCCCCCTAGACTTAGAAATTGAAAGAATTAAAAAAAATTGCCAAACAAGGAATTGATAAAGACTTATAGAGAGCACTATAAGTAATTGAGAGACCCAATGTGATAATGAGCAATTTGTCCAATTGTCAATTCACTATTATACTTTGGAAGATAATTGGAAACCTATAATGATGGATAATTATTATGGGATTTATTTATCACCAGCTAAAGCCATTTACTTTGAATTTAAGTTGAGTCTAATATGTTTAATAGTAGCAATATAGCATAAAAGCATCAAAGGACCCAAATAGACATGTCGCATTATTTTTGAACCTATGCAACACAATGAAGATGACTGGAGTTATCCTAGATCAAATAAGTTTGTGCTTATTTTAATTTTCATTAAGTAGTAAGACATATAGTTGGTTCCAATATTTATCATGTGACTCCATTAAGAGTTGAGATGAATTAGTGAGAGTTTTTCTCATTAAATTCTTTTCACCTCAAATTTAATATCAACTATAAAGTGAAATAAGTCAATTCTAGCAAGAGATACATGAGAACTTATAAATATTTGGGATACTTTTAATGAGTTGTTGAGAAGATGTCCTCAACATGAATTTGAATTGTGGTTTCAAGTTCAAACATTTTGTAATGGGCTGAACTATATGATAAGTCTCATGATTGATGTGACTACTAAAAAGTCTATTATGAATAAATCATCAGAGAAGATGTATCAATTATTTAAGTAGCTAGCAAAAATGAATATCAAATGCTATTAGATCATTCATTATGAGAAAACAAGATAAAGTATTAGAATTTGATAGGTTCACTACCATTGAAGCAAAGATAAAACACCCTTTAAGAAAACTTGTTACCCAAGAAGAAAAGAGAATATTGGGAGAGGTCGTTGCTTTACATTTGTATAAATTAGTGGACTTGGATTTTTTTTTATCAATTAGAAGATGCCAATCAATGACAAATCAAATGGTATGTATTTTAATCCAATAATAATGTCTCAATCCATTACCATATGAATGTGAGAAATTATGAGAAATTTTCATATGGAAGCTATGGGAGTAGGCTACAGCATATCAAACAATTCTCTAGAAATATTGAGAATAATGAGTAAAATTTAATAATCAAAATAACTCCAATTTTAATTTCCAACCATCAAGGGGAAAAGATAAGCCAATTATAGATTATGGGGTGCAAACTAGAGTTGTCATATAATTTATACATTTGTATAAATTAGTGGACTTGGATTTTTTTTTATCAATTAGAAGATGCCAATCAATGACAAATCAAATGGTATGTATTTTAATCCAATAATAATGTCTCAATCCATTACCATATGAATGTGAGAAATTATGAGAAATTTTCATATGGAAGCTATGGGAGTAGGCTACAGCATATCAAACAATTCTCTAGAAATATTGAGAATAATGAGTAAACTTTAATAATCAAAATAACTCCAATTTTAATTTCCAACCATCAAGGGGAAAAGATAAGCCAATTATAGATTATGGGGTGCAAACTAGAGTTGTCATATATTTTTTAGGCTAGTTCGAGCCATCGTGCCATGCTGGGAAAGGCATGACATTTATCTAGGCCATGTCGTGCTGGAATGGTTTTAAAAATTGGCAGCCTGACATGGCATATAAGTGAGTCGTGTCAAGTCATGATGAGTCAAGTTAATCCAATTCATTTTAGGTGAGCTTGGGTTCAGTCAAGATTAGCCTAGTTTCATCAAAGCTCATCTAGGTTTAGTCTAGGCAAGCTAGGTTAATTCTAGGCTAGTTGGTTTGGCCACTCAAGCATAGATGTGTCAAATGGGTCTTGTCATTCTGAAATGTCCCTTTTTGTTTGGCCTAGCCAAGCCATTATGTCATGCTTGACATGACATGGTGTTTATCATGGATCATGTTGTGTTAGTAGGGTTCAAAAAAAGGGGGGGAGCCCAGCATGGCCCATTAACATGCCTTGTGGATAAGTCATGCTAGATAATGCTGAGTCATCCCAAGGTGGGTCAGGCCTAGCGAAGCTATCCTTGGTTAGGTCAGGCTAGCATGGGTTTATTCCAAGCTAGTGTAGGTTAGTCCAAGATAGCCTAGGTCAATTCATGCTAGCCAATGTCAGGATAGGTTAGCCGGTTAGGACATGCTAACCTGGGTTAAGTTAGGTTAGCCTAGGTCTGGACATGCTAGCCTAGGTTAGGCTAAGTTAGCTTGTATCATGCCATACTAGCCTAAGTTAGGCCATGCTAGCCTTAGTTTAGGCTAGTCTGGGTCATGCCAAACTGCCTAGGTCAGACTAGGCTAGCAAGAGGTAGGTCATGCTCACCAAGTTGGCCATCTAGGCCCAAACTAGTCATCATGTTGGGTCGTACTATGTCGAGCCTCACGTGTCAAAAATGATTGTCCTAGCATGACTCGAGCAATGCTTCATGATGGCCCACAACACTTCCAAGCATAATTCTGAACTATGTCATGTCATGCTAGGCATGGCTGAATCATGTTGTGCCGAGGGTCATGCTCATGCTACCTGGCATGACTGACACCTCTAGTTGGGCCAAATATAGATTGCAATGTAATCATATTATGATCTAACTCTAAGTTTAAACCTTAAAGCCTTCTTTTCCCAACCTATTCCCATTGTTGGAATCAATGTAATTTATATTTGCAAGTAGTTTTAGTTTGTTTTAGCTAATGGAATACTTGCAATTCGAGAATTTTTTTCTTATGGGATCTTCTCTAGTTCAAAGCTGCTCCTCTTTTCATCATAATTCACAGCTCATCTACTTCTTATGTTTCAATCATTTCATCCATTTCTTTTAAGACTGAACCCATCTAGTTCCAGTCTAGTAGTCCTCTTTCAAGAGGAAATCCATTTCTTTTACACAAAAGAACATTTTCAAGCCTTTACTTTCTTAGGGGTAATAAAGATAGTATCAATAACTAAGGCCTTCTCTAAGCCTATGTTAAGATATTCATATCCAATTGCCTAAGGTAAGACTCTCCGGAAACTATCAGTCCTTCTTCATATGAGTCAATAGGGTCCAGATCCATAGGTCATCCAATAAGGGACTAAGAATGGACGATAGAGACTTTAAATATCGTTATTTATGAATCAAGAGTTTTTTTTTATTTGTTTGATTTCCTTACCTTACTACTAAGATACCATGCCTAAGTAGCATAATAATCATAAAACTTTATACCAGAGACAGTATTGGTGGGACATATAGGCATGCCAACTTGGTTGGCTACAGCACATGGATATAAAATTTTTTTTGTGTCATGCACTCTTTTCCCAAAACTATCCCCCTTTTTTTGAGAATATTTTTCAAGGTTAAGTGTATACATTCGGCCTTGGATTGACCCAAATGTTATTTTACTAATACTTCATGTATTATACTATTAGGAAAGACATAAGAGTTAAATACAAAGATATGTAGCTAGTGAGTGAACTTTCTAGGTTAGTAGTCTTTTCTATTTGCATAAGAGTTATTCCTATTGCTCTTGCTCTATCGAATGGATTGAGAGAAGAAGTTATGAAGAAATAATAACTTTTATGAGAATAAATTTCTAATAAAGAAGATGCTTTATATATGCCAAAGTTCTTAAACTATGTGATAGCCGAGACGAGACTCAAGCATCTCCTATCAAGTGAAGGTCTTTTTTGTCTTCTGATAGAATTGGCTCCTTTTTTTTATGTGCATCTCTTCTATCTTTCCTCACTATGCCTATCTTAAATGGAGAATGGGTGATGGTAATAGCTTAAGAATATTGGTCCGATCAAAATATCTATATTAGTCCTCTATTAATGAAAAAAAAAAGATCTAAAGTGTTATTCATGGACCCTTTTTTTAGCTTCTTATGAAGCTTATGATTTCCGTTCACCCCTTCTAGCCTATGAAAGTGACATGAGCGACTAGCTCTGAGAAAAAAAATCTAAGTAAAACTTAAAAGGAAAATGGTTCATTCACAACACTGACTTTGATAAAAAGATAGATTTTCCACCTTTTAGGTCCCATTTCCAAGTTTTTACCTTTGTAAAAGATAGGCTAGCCAATAAGAGAGTAAGAACGGATGATAGAGACTATATATCTTTATTTACCAACAAATAGTTTGTCCTTTTTTTTTGATTTTTTTCCTTACTACCAAGATAACGTGCCTAAGTATCATAATAATCATAAAATTTTGTACTAGAGACATAGTCCCAATGATACATACAGGCATGCCAAATTGCCTGCAACACATGGTCGAAACCAATCCCTCTTTTTATTGTGGACTCTTTTCACAAAACTATCCTCCTTTTTTGAGTATTTTTAACAAGGTTAAGTTTATAGCCTTCAGCCTTGGATCGAACCAAAGGTTCTTTTATTGACACTTTGGGTCTCATGCTCTTAGGAAATATATAAGAGCCAAATATAGAGATATGTAGGTAGTGAGTCATCTTTCTAGGTTGCTAGTCTTTTTTATTTGCATAAGATCTATTCTTTTCATTCTTAATCCATCTAATGCACTAAGAGAATAAGTTGTGAAAAAGAAATAGCTATTTAGAGGGGAAATTTATAATAAATAAGATGCTTTCTATATGCCAAAACTCTTAAACTAAGTATTGTTTGAGATGAGACCCAAAGATCGCCTATCATGTGAAAGTCTTCATTTTCTAAAGCTTATGCTTGAGAGTAATGGTCCACTCAAAGTGCTATTTGTGGACCCTACTTTTTCAGCTTCATCTAAATCTTATGCTTTCTGTTCACCCATTCTATCTTATAAAAGTGACATGCATGACTAGCTCCAAGAAATAAAATCTCTAAGTAAAATAAAAATGGTGCATTCATAACACTGACTTGAATAAAAAGATAGGTTCCCACCTTTTAGGTGCCATTTTAGAGGTTTTACCTCTTTTTTTCCTATATTTTTGGGTCGTGCCATTTATCTTTATTATGTCACAACTTACTAACTTCAATTTTATAAAGATTTCCCACTATATGTGTCGATATTTAATATCTAAAATGAAACAAACACCTCTATTGAAGAAGAGCATGGAACTCTTTCGGACTCTCGATATCAATAAAAATATAAAACTGAAGAAGTGACTAATGCTTAAGTTATTTTAACCAATCAAATGGATAGGTCACTGGGGCTAGATATATAATTGGTTATTCTTCACATTTTTTCTTTACCTTGCCCTCTTCTGACCTTTCAAGATCTTTTAAAATCCAAGCACATATAAATAGTGGTGTTGGCATTTTTAGATTCCATTCCTATGGTTATTTTTGGCATACTTCTTCAATCAAAAGGTGGACCCATGAGCGACATGTCTGGTTTGTTGTTGGATTGACAAGCGGTATGCTCATTTTTACCACATAATTGGAATGAATCAAGTATTTGATTTCCTTTTACTCTAGCAACCAACTATACATTTTTATCTTGGTAAGGTGGTTATTTCTCAAGTGTTGTTCTTCTTTAGAGCCTATGTTTCTTTTATTATAGCTTTCTTACCAAAAAAAATAGTTTAAATAAGCATGTACCATTGCTTGCAAAAGATTGAGTTGGCTTCCAAACTTTCCATTCCATTACCATAAGGTAGATCTTTAGATGAAAATATAAGATCTGATGAACTTGTATTTATGGTTAAGAAACTCTGTTTCTGATGGTATAGGATGTGATTTGTTGACTTATCCCACAAGTTTTTACTTTACTAATTAAGACTAGTTTCGTTGTTTCATACCAGCAAAGAAGAGAAACTCGAGAAAGTGGGGGACTCAATAATCTTTCTTGTCTCTCTTTTCTTGTCCAACTATTGATTGGATGATTGACTAAATGCTCTCTCTTTATAGCCTCATATAAGGATGAGATAGCTAAGAGTTGAGATCATGTAGTATTTGAAAGCTTTTTAGAGGCCTTAGAGCTCATTCAAAATGAGGTATTTATCCTAGAAGAAAATAAAAAAAATCATAATTCTAATTTTTTGTGGCATATTCCTAAAAGTAGAAAAAGCTCAAGAAAATCAAGAATGAGAAGCGTAAGAATAAGTTTGATGAGGACGCTTGAGGTGATCATGGAGACAATGAAGACTAAATTCTAAGTAAGCAAATTTCGCATTGATACCATAATATAAATGGAAGGTAAGTAAAATTGGGAAGTTTATTCATTCATCCGACCCAAGGGAATTTGATTGAAATGCTACCTTCACAATGAGATACTAAAATCCTTATTTCAATGAAATCACAATTAGTAGAAAAATATGACTGCCCTAAATCCTACTCTTAATGAGCCGAAGATAAGTCCATGAAATGGTGGAGCTATCAATGGTCAATAAGTTGTGTAGACTTAAGAGCCACTTTGCTTTCACAATTTGACCTAGATATTTTACCAATGAATTCATCTTATGCTTTGTAGTGACCCCATTCCAAAAGTTCATAGTCTTCAATCATAAACTTTCTTTCCCTCTCTTCCCATGTGGCTAGGAATGTTGGATGAAAACCTCTCCACTATCATCGCATGGCCTCTCTTGCTACCATGGTAGCACCTAGTGTGATTGGAACCAATCATATTCGACCAATGAAGCCTACACTCATTAACATTGGTCCATCCTGATATGCCTTAAACTGGGCCTTTTGCTCTTCTAATGTAAAATGTTGCTAACCATTTATCAAGACCCAAAGATCTATTGAACATCTCAGTGATGAGATTGGATACCCAATCCAATTGAAGTTTCATTTGAGTGCCACCCTTTTTTTAGGTGGGATGCTTCATGCAAGTCATTGCTTAGGACAAATGGGTCACATGGTAGGTGTGTGATCAATTTTGCATGCTCTATCCTTCATCCCTTTGCCTTTCATCTTGGAATAAAAATATTGATTCATCTTTGGCTTTGATTCGTTATGCTCAGTAGCTCCAACAAGCCCTAAAGTCTCTTGTCGCCTAAAACTCTAACAAGAAAGTATTTCTTTATGTTTGATCGGATGTGCTAAAAAATGCTATGCATTCTCCACTATCAACCCTCGCAAAGAGAAAACATATTTTTCCTCCTAGTTTCTTTCTCATTCATTGAGCAAAGAAAGTAGGATTTTCCTCAACTACCACTATCTTTGGGAAGCCAAAAGAGCTACCAAAATAAAGGGATGAGTCTCTCCTTTGGCCTTTGGAGAGGTGAAAGCAAAGAAGAAAACAACTTTATTTTCCTTCCTACTCCTTTACTAGTAAAGGGTCTCTTCGACCAAGGTGGCATTCTAATATGAAGGTCGACCACTATGTCATCAATCCAAGAGAGAAGCAAGCTACATTTCTTTAATCTACTTTCCTATGTAGGGAAGAGAATGAAAATATGCCATTAATGGTGGTCATGGTAGGTTTGAGGATCATATTTGGTGAAGCAAACTACTCTATCGTGTTGCATTTCTTCATGTGACGACCCCATTGATCCATCATACTAGATAGATCTGAGACATTGATATAAATGATGAGGTAAAGGTGGCGCGACTAAACCTCCAATAGTGACAGCTGATTTGAATGGTTGATGAGTGTGATCTCACCATTAGGGTATGTGTGAGTAGGTTTTGTGTTTCAGAAATAGCACTATTAGTTATGGTGAATCTGAGTCTAAGGTTTTTTTCCTTATAGCATCTTTAACTATAGAATTATCATTGGTAAATATTGGATGAACAAAAACAAACACATTCCAACAACTGGGATGGATAATAAAAATGGAAAAAATTTTGGGCAGACCCATCTCTTATTATTGTCAATTAAAATTAGGCTTTTCTAAATGGGTTTATAGGAGGGGTATGGTGCTTGCTTAGTGGAAAAGTAGTCCACTATAAAATATAGATAGGATAGATGTTCAGCCATTTTGCTAAGATTACCATAGTTTGTTTCCTTGTTGTCATTACTATAGCAAATCCTATGTCTTGTAGTCGATCATTGTTAGCATGCCATAAGTCCACAACCATTAGCGAAAGTCTTTGCTCCTAACCACCATGCAACCAATATCTCATCACTCTCATGTAAACTATGATAGTCTTCTTGAAGGAGAGAAAAGAAATTGCGGTTTATGAGATTAATCAAAAGCTTTTTTATTTAAGAGAAGAAAAGGAATCCTAGACAAAAGGAAGAACTTTCAATACCTCATCTATACCTAAATACACATCTACCTCTTCAACGGAAACATTAGCAAAAGAGGGCTTTGGTCCAATGAGAAAAGAGAAAGATGCTACCAAAAGAATGCTTTTAGGAGATTTTTTTTTCAAAATGTTTGCATCAAGGTATATTTTTTCAAATAAATGTTGATGGTACCTTTTCCTTATTTAGAGATGGTGTAGGTGCTTAGAGTTAGCAATAAAGCTAGCGAATAGCATAGCAATACAAGATCGAGCTTAGAATAGAACATGTTCTCTATGGCATCAAAGTGGACCTCTAGACAAGTGGCTGAGGTTTATGTTGCTAAAGTACAAAATAATGATAATAACAAAAGTAGCAATCAACCCTATCTGATTTACTAACCCAAAGAGAGACAAGCATTGGAGGAATAAGCATAATAAGTACTTTTTGTATCTCAGAGATATAGAGAGATGGTTCGATATGATGTTGGTGAACGGGATAGTGACTACTAGAAAATCATTCTTAGACCTAGCCTAGTTGATAAAACCAGATCTGCATTAGCTTGACGACTTGTGGTGGCAACTTCAATTCACCATTTGGTCTAACCAGCATACCTTGAAACACTCATAGTAGTTATCACTCTTACTCATCTTATCAGCTCATTTGCTACCTATGGGACGACTAGAAAGATCTTCATTTTGAAGATAGCTTGTTCAAAATATTATTAATTTGATTGCTCTCCCTTCATTAGATACCTTCAGTAAATCTATTTTTACCACATAAAAAATGCATGAAATATGTCTTCTATTTGCATTTGTGACCCCCAACATTCGATTACTAATTCTTATAGCTAAGCAAAAAACTCTGGTAAAAATGAAGGTTGCTTTTAAGATGGAGTATTAGTGGTTATTTTGGAAAGTGAGGAAAAGAGAAATCCACTTTTAGTGGCTAAAAGATATCCACTTTTAGTGGCTAAGAGAAATCCATTTTTGGAGACTAAGAGGAATCACTTTTAGCGGCTAACTAAAAGAAAGATCTTGTGCTGGCACCTTTGAGATTAGGAAAAATAATTACTTCTAGCTCCTTTCAAGTAGCACGAGTAGAAAGCTATAAAACCTTTATCAATCAGAAGCTGATTTTAACAGAAGATAGAGTTTCAGTTCTAGTGAAAACTACCACTCCTTGAAAGTGAGGTTCAAGTCTTGAAGTTAAAGAGAAGTGTCTTCTTACTATGTCTGTGGTTAGTCAGTACAGCAAGTAGAAAGGCAATGCATAAAATTTTTATAAAAGGAAAAGAAGTAAGTAAGATGATTACCTTATGTCATAGAAAGCCAATACCAATTCTGGTAGTGGTTATAGTAAGACTATTTTCCAAAGAGAAAAGAATACTTTGAATCCTTCTTTTTTGGTTAAGTTGGCTTGGAAAAATACAAAGACACAAGGTTGATAGTCTGGTGCTCAAACTCTTTCAAGTCCAATGATTGAAACTCTTTTAATGATTAGGCTTTAAAGTCAAGCTTATCATAGATCAAACTCTTTCAAGCCTTTAAAGTCAAGCTTGCTATAAGGCTAAAGCTCCTCTTTCTTTTGGTGTTTAGGTGTATAATCACTTAGGAAGAAAAAGCATTTTGGATTAAGAGAACTACCAAATTGGATTTGTTTCTACCATTATGAGGGGCTCCTTAGTAGAATTCAGACCTAGCCATTAACAGAGAAGTAATGGGAACAATGGAATTTATGACTGCATTAGATTCCATTGAAAATGAATCATAATGATTCATTGGGTGGGCCTTATCGCTGTACAGGGTATACTTGTTGGAATCATAAGTAGGGATGAAATTAGTGCAAACAACTTTCCCAAATGGTCATGTTCTAACTTTAGTACTTGCCCAAAAGGTCTAGAGGAAAGCACTCTTATGGTTGAGTATAAAGCATCCTTATGGAATCCCCATTAGATGTGCACCCAGTGCTGACCGAGTATCCACCTCAAGTATGTAATCGACATGAAAATTCTATATGATCAGCAAATGAAGGGAGCATTATGTCTTATTCTAGTCGAGAAGTGATAGGTGGAAAGCAAGAGATGAGAGAGACTTTTTCAAGATAATGGATTCATGAGGCCTTATGAGTTAACTTCCTTACTTTAAGGAGACATAGACTTATCTTTTTCCTTTGGAAACTTTTCAAGAAGTGTGCTTCCTTTGCTAAAAAAATATCAAATTTGCAAACAACCCATTCGAGCAACTATCTCTTCAAAATCTTTTATGCCCTTTTTCATGTGTAGGGGATTTTGATCCTACTTGTCTGCTATGTTTTTATATCTAATGTTAGTTCCTTTTCTTTTCCTTTAGTAAAATGCTTTTTTTACTTAATGTTCTGAAAAATAAGTCATTTCTCTTCGAGGAGCCTATTAATTATTCAATAGTCAATAGCAATAGAAAGTATAGCTCTTATGAGTGTGCAAAGAGCTTATTTGAGAGCAACAAATGTAGGCTTGAAAGCTATAATGTGCTAGCACATACTTACATTTTCTCATTTAATTAATAGCACTAGATTCAAGGAATGTCTATTTATCCACATCACCATTCATGTAAAAAAATGAGTACTTTTTCTTAAGTTTACAAGTCTAAATTGAGTATTTTTCCCATTTTCATTCCTTTTATCTTTTAGGAAGGAGATAACCAAATCTAGCTTTGACTTTAAAGCGTGATTCAAGTCTTGGATTTAGCATTGGTTGGGCATGGAATTCATTATTTAGCTTACTTAGCTTAGATGTTATTTCTGATGAAATGAGCAAGAGTCCTAATCAAAGGTGAAAGACACCATCCAATCAAAGAGGGAATACCTAGAGTGATCTAACCCAACAATCAAGTTCATACCCGGCTCAAGGCTTCAAAGAAGAAAACCCAAGCTCAAGGTCCCCTCTCTATCATATTGTCAAGCCAAAGAAGAGAGAACAAAAAGTCTAGCCCTTAAAACAAGCCTAATTCACGTTCACTTCCTTCTGTATATGATTCTTAGTCTGCTCGAAAGCTAGCCAATGACTCGAGGTATTGTAGAATGATATCATTTTTAGGTAATTCATTGGTTCAACTTTGGTTCAAATGGCATACAGAATATATCTTTTATCTATTGTTTACAAATCCATTGTTTCAAGTTTTCAAGAATCCCCGATCTTTTCTCTTTTAGTTGTTGCTCCAAGGAAAGAAGTTTCATTAAGGAATGTAGTATTTTCAAGTTGATTACTTTAGCTTTTACCTTAAAGTACTAATATTTACTTGAACTTAACCCGAGTAAGGCTGACTTAAATAAAGATAACTAAGTGTCAAGCCCTTATATGAAACCTTTTCTTTATCTTTGGGAATCATTGCATACTTTCATTCCAAAGTGTTGAAAATTTTCTTATGATCCTAGTTCTTGGAACTAAGAAGAATCTCTATAACCTATAGGGTAAAGAGCAATAGATGGAATTTTTCTTAGAACCATTAGGCTAGGATCATTAGACATAGACTGAATTAGTTTGGTACGGCTGAAAAGTGGTTTCATCCTTTTCATTTTGGAAGGTCGATAAAAATAACACCTTTTATGATGTAAAAGGGGTTTTCTAGATGAGAGAGTATTGAGAGCATGACATTAGTGGTCTTAATTTAGGAAGTCTTCCTAGCTATAGCACTTTTTCATGAACAACAAGACAAAGAAACTAAGCACATACAGCTGAAGAATCCAAACTTGCAGCACTTATGGTGCATAGGTCTTCTTTCTTTTTCAAATCAAGGGAAGGAAGAAAAGAATCAAGAAATGAGAGTGGTAGAAAAGGTTCATAATGATCACAAGAAAAAGAATGGAAATTTGAATAAAAATAAGCCCACTTCCTTCCATGATAAGATGGCTCGTAAAAAACTCTAAGTGAGTGGCTCGTCGTGAGACCTTGCCTTCAAGAAGGCTGATAAGAAGAAACCTAGGAGACCATGTTCCAACTATTTTTACTAAAGAGAAATTGATTCTAAATTCAAAATGCCTCTTTCTTTTTTATCTGGCATCAGAACCTATTCTTTATTCTCTCTACTTAAGGTCAAGCTTCATCATTCAAGCTAGTCTAAGTAGAGTTTATTCAAATAAAACTCAGAGGATAGGGATAACTAATGAATTTGAATAAGAGGATTTTCAACCTAATGTCCATTTGATTGAAAGAACAAAGGTGAAAATCATCCTGATTAGTAGCTATCTTTTCAGGGATTGACTAAGCCTTTCTCAATAGAAAGCCTAAGGTTCATAGTGATATGGGAAACTATTTTTTTATATATGCTATACTTGTTTCTTCCTCTAGAGCTAGGTTACATATCACTTTTGAATCCTAAATCTTCATGTGGAGTGTTTGACAAAGGCTTGTCATAGGCCAAGACAAGTGGAAAGGCTAGAAATATCCCTTCTTGCATGAAACTTTTGGGCTGGTCAGACACTAAGTAGCCTTTTAAAGATATGAAAGACACTCATACATATATGTTTACATATCTTTAGCCTCCTTCCCATATTGTATATTCTCATATTGAATATTCTCATTTCCATCATAGGTCAGATACAAGCTTTGACACAAATTAAATTAGAGGCTACTTTTCATAATGGGGTTTTCTTGATCGAATCTTGAGACTAGAAGGTTGGAAATATTTTTATTTTATTATAGGAATTCCAATTTTTATTATAAGACTATAAGAGAGACATGACTATTACATTTCAAATTGGAGCTTTTTCCTAGTCGACATGGTGGGTCTTCGAGAGGCACAAAGAAAAGTCTTCAATCGGGTGATATTTTTGATGAAATCCCTAATTTGTTAATAAAATGGGCTATATTACTTAATATTAATGATCTAGATATGGGAAGCTGGTTGAAGCCTTTCGAATATTCATATTCATAGATTGATATCTTATTGAGAGCTTCTCAACTAGATCCATGTGGCGGCCTCTATTTTTATTTTAATAGCTTAGATATGTTGCTCACTAAGGTTTGCTTCCCTTGACAACCTTAGCTTGGATCTGGATTGTACTCATGGATTGGAAAAGGTTCCTACATTTATTCTACCTCAATTTTGATAAAATTAGTACAAAATGTTTAATTACTTTGAAGTGTACATAACCTCTTCTTGCTACTCTTGTTGCTCTTTCTCTGATAGTCAAAGACTTTCTTAGAGCTCTTAAGAGATAATCTCTAACTAGAATAGCTTTATATAAAGGAGGGGTTTGAATCAATAGATACCTATTTATCCATTGATGATTTAATCTTTGATTATTAGCAAGAATAATCGAAGAAATCAATGTTTTCCAATTCAAAAAAAATAGAAAGAAATTGTTTAGCCAATGATGGTATGACCAAAGATCTAAACCATGGTCGAGCATTCGTTGCCCATCTAATGAGAAATATTTCACCTTTGATTAAAGGAAAAACATTTCTATTGAGACAACTATGCTTGGTCAGTATAACATGGTCTCGATTAGACCTACATGCCCAATGTTATGGTTGAGTAGATTTAGTAGCAGAGAATTTTTTACCCACTCATTTGGTTGTGAAGTGTAAGAAATTGAGAGATTACAAGCCTTCTTCCACTTGATGTTGGGCATGGTAATTAATCTCTTCAAAATACTACTTGGTATTTGGGAGATGACTATTTTATAGAGTTCTTTGGGCATTTACATTGGAATCCGCTTTTAAATTTTTTCAACTAGGTTCTAAGGAACCTTAGGGGTTACAAGCCTTATTCCACTTGATGTCAAGCATGGTGGCCAATCTCTTCAAAAGCTATTTGGTATTTTGAAGATTACTAATTTTCATATTTTTTTGGGGATTTACTTTGGGATTCCCTTTGAAGTTTCTTCAATATGCTCCAAAAGAAACGGCCCCCAGAATGGGTATTCTCCTGTTACCATCTAAATTGTATTGATTTGTTTTGTTGGGAGAAGTAAAACTAAAATTGACTTAGAAAGAATGATGTTACCTTCCTTATACTCATTTTCCATCTCAAATAAAGTTTCTTATATTTTAAAATAATATTAAGTCCTCGTTGGTATGGCCCAATACTTTCATTCTCTTTTATATCTCATCTCTCAAAATGTCACACTATGGACTTGTGGTTTAAATCTTGAATTCATGATTCCCAATGGTGAAGATCATAGCAATGAAAATTACCTTGGCTATATTGCTCGTAGGCAAACATGCTATGGAAAGAATTAGTACAAAAACTCCAACTTCAAAAGGCTCAGAGTTAGTAGAGGCTGAAACATTTTTTTATCTTTCCTCAATTGGATCACCAAAAAAGGGAATTGAATCTCAAGACACAATGAAGAGTAAACTATGGCTTTCTTTCTTAAGGCATTTTCTCCTACTTAGTGGAATTTCCAAAACTGAGAATGATAATTGCATTAACTTTAAAAGAGAGAGTTGTGCTTAACCTTAAAAGTGTAGAAAAGGAGACTACAACAAACTCGTCATGAATAGTTTAAGTATTAACTAGGGACTTCAACTCAAACTAAAATCTCTCCAACTAATATTTGATGTCTCAGAAATGGCCTTCTCTCTAGATGGTGCATGGGAACTTTATATTTTCTGCTCCATGACCTTAGATTTCTAATGCAGCCCTAGGAGTGAAAACTACTACACAATAAACCTTACGACTTCAATTGGATATATTTATCTTAACATTGATATAAAGGGAATGCTTGAAAGTATTGAATGGAAATAAACAAAATTGAATTATGGTTAGCCTATAGTTGTGCCACACCTATTAGACTAAACAAGAGAACTAGTACTACACTCATTGGTAGGGCTTACCTATTTTTTAGAAGTCTTTACCACACCGTAGGGACTACTTCAATTAGACAGGTTAGTGAAGGCACTAGTACTAGCTTAGCAAAAAAGAGAGCTAACTTCACTTTTAAACTCATTTTATTTCCTATTTCTCTTGCTTTTTCATGGTATCACTTGCCTACCAACGAACTATGTATCACAAAAAATTGGCTATGGATACATCAAAGAAGGTAATGAAAAAATGGGAATGCCCTAGTTACTATTATATTATAGGCTACCTATGGACTTTCCAAATCAAGCTCTTTTACTTTTGCTTGCTTTCAAGATTTCAACTTTCACTCAAAGTTCACTTGGAAAGCTGGTAGAAAGGGAACCAAGGAAAATAGAAATGCCTAGAATATAACTAGATATCATAAGAGAAATACATCTAAAGTAAATAAATGTATAGCCCAATCCCCTTGAGACTGGAGAAAAGAAAAGGGCTTGACTTTCATATTTCTTTATTCATGTGCTTGGGTTAGACCCTATTATGGCCTATGAGACCAAGTTTCTCATATTGACTTTTACCTCCTAAGCTAGTCACTAATATGCGCCTACATGATCAATGGAAGCTAAAGTTATTCATGGCTCGATATCTTTCTCTCAAAATGGATCTTCCATCCTTTCCCTTCCTTACCATTCACTTGACATTCATTCCCTATAGCTATCATCAGACATAGAAGTGTCTATCCTTACTATCCAATCTCGAATCTTATCTAATATGATATAAAACATAGCTACCCATATAAACTATTTAAACCCATCGAGCAAACAAATATCTCAAGCATTTCTTTTGCTAGTGCAAGGCCTAAAGATTACTAGCTTGCTTCCCTAGATGAATAACCAGGCTAGACTTGTTCTTGCCCGAAAGTATCTACGAACTAAACTTGATACACAAGCTATCCAAGCTTCTCAAGACTATCATTATCCTCATGAGAAACAAGAAAACATGGGTTTTGCCTGATTTCCCTTGCTCCCTAGCTCTACTCCATATGAAAGGTACATCCCAATTAAGAGGTACATCAATAGGTGTCACAATAAGATGGATTTTTTGTGCACTTTGAGGCAAGATAGAACTGGAAAGAAGAAATTGGAAGACATGGTCTGGCCTAACCTAAAGAAGGCTTTATCCTATTTCAAATAAGTCTCATGTGTCAGGAAACCTTGCATGTAAAGTAAGATAAATGTCAAAATCCTTTAACATATCATAATCAGGATATTAGAATGTTAATCATGGAAATTCATGAAAAGCATACATGTTGAAAGAATATAGCATGTGCACCTGGTTAGAAAGAAAGTCGCTCTCCTTCCACCTACCTTTTTTTAAGGAAGGCAAGTCAATAAGTCATATCAACTATCTATTTGCTAAACAACTTTTTCTTTAAACCTAGCCTTTGGACTAGCCTTTATCTTTCCTGTCATGGCTTTATAATTTAGAGACTAACTTAGCCACATAGACTAGCCATATAAACTAGCCATATAGACCAGCCAATTTCCTTGCATCAGTGACCTCTTTAATCATCTATACTAATAGTCATAGTCATACCTTTTTTAGGACTAGTTGCTTGAGTCTTATCTACTTAGGATCTTTCTTACAACTAGCTATCCTTGCTTCAAACAACCAATGGGCTAGGATAGAAATAGATCCTCTGAGTTAAAGCATGAAGTCTTCACTTCCACCCCCATAAAAAATAGTTTCAAATGTAGTTGTAGAAGTTATAGTAGATGGCATAGTTTACCCATAATCAAGAGGAGACAAGAAATGAACTTTATTCCTATGTAGAAGGAAAGGAGGAATTTAGTTATAAAGATGATGGACTAACCTATGTGATGAGACTAGTTTACACTTAATGGATAAACAATGGCTCCCTAGTGAAAACTTGTATGTTGTTTCAAGAAAGGGTAAGAGATAAGCACCATAGGCGGTATGAGTCTATTATATTCTAAATGAATGGTTGAAATTGTAGATCGAGTTTACCTGACCTCAAAGTCTTAAGTAGATGTAGGTTTGCCTGGCAAAGGGGACAAAATCAAAGGTAATTTTTCTTTTTTATTTGATCAAGGGTGGGTTGAGAGAGAGACATGTTGGAGAAAGATAGGACATGTGAGGGTCTTAACATAAATAAAGATATTATGGTTCAACTAAGATGAAAGCAAGCATGAGCTCCTATCTCTTGTAATGGACAACCTGGTGTGAATTCAATTTTGTTTCTTGTAATTGATATTGATCAAAAGTTAGGTTTTGCCTTGTACTTGTGTTAATGAAAATAACACAAGTACAAGATGTTGAGCAAAAAAAACTTTTATTTGCAATCATTCCTTGAAAATAGTTTTCAGGGGTTTTGTGTTTCCTTTCACTTGATGTAGTTCGATAAGTTTTATTGTATGGAGCACATCATATAAGAATCTAGCAGTAGTTGTGTAAGTGCTCCTTACTTTAGTCTAAGCCTTTTGTCTATGGATCCATTTACTTAATCTAAGCTTTTTCATAGTTGCATTGCTCCCTCCATCAAAAAGTAGGTTTTATAGTACCCAAGAAGAAAATAAGATGTTGTACTAGAGCATAACAGTACTAACTTGAATAGTTACTAATAAGTGGACTGCTTTTTTTCCTTAATTCAACTTGTCTTTGTATGCAAGTATTGAAAATTTTATTTTCTAAGAAAAGATTGATGCACCTTAGTGCTTACTTGATTGCAACTAGATTCTTCTCTGACCATGTACTCCTACTTATCAGCATAGAAACCCTGAGCTTTAACATAATTGAATAGCACTTACACTACAAGAAGGATAGATCCATTGGGAGGTAGCCTATTTTCTTAACTAAACAGATATGATCAAAAATTATTTTCTCAAGACTTCTCATAGTAAGTATGTAAGTGAGAGATCCACATTATGGAAATATTTTTTATCAACATATAACATTTCCTAGTTTAGCTTATTAGGACTTGTTTTATAGCTGCAAGGTAGATCAAGTGATATTAGGGATATTAGAGTAGTGTAGGCAGATAGAGTTCTTCTTTAGTTAACTAAGTAGATAAATTGCATCAAGATTGAAGTATACAACTCCTAAGTCCTATAAAAGGTTTAATTAGAGTGATAGTGCTTTGAATAGTCCCTTATCATTTCATGTTTGCTGAATTTCTTAATCATATCTAACTTTTTGTGATAACTAAAAAGATAAATCTGACTGACTTTTATCAATAGTATGGGGAGATCTAGGAAGAAAAAGATGAATCATGCGACTTATGCTTTGATTGGACTTTGGTGCTTATGAGAGCATATAAGAAAGTAAATGAGCTTACATGAATAATTCTTGGGTTTTAGTTCTTTTAGTAGGGAATCCAATATCATACCTAATGCATAAATGATTTCCCTTCTATAATGTAGATTTGAAAAAGTGTAAGTAAAGAAAATTAGAAAAGAGCAGTACACTAAGGAAATGAGAACACATAGGTCAATTAGTCAATCAAATCTCTAGTAAGTCCAAGTCATTTTTTTGAAAGAATGTTATTTGTTCTCTCATTCATGAAATAAGCTTTTTTTTTCTAAAGTTTGATACTATTCATTTTGACTCAAAAAGCTAAGATAAAGCAATAGTACTAGAATCAAACTCACATAACAAATAAAGACCATCAACTAACTGAAAAAATCAAGGACATCTCTTTTTATTTCATATCCTAAAGTACCAATGCAAGAGAATCAAACATGATAACTGATTGAATAACCCCCTGGAAACATAACTTGTAAGTGGAGTTTGTAAGAAATTTAAGGAAGTTAGATTATATGATAAAGTGGAAAGCAACTAATCATAGACCACCCCCTACTTATCTATGCTTTATAGTTAGCATTCCTGGTGTTTTGAGTTGGATTTCCTAAAGATTTGCAATCCATTTATAGTGGAACACCATTCATAACATATACTTTCCTTTCCATAAGGAAGAGTTTCTTATGTGTAAGAAATTTAAGGGAGCAATCCAAATAAAGTTATAACTGGGTATGGGTCCATTCGAACCAATGTCTAGGATAACTTACTTTGATGTTTTTGTATTGGATGTCTTATATTAAGAGGCTTGGAAAGTCTTTTTATTTTATTACCATTGTATATATAGTTTCTAATGCCATTGATATTATAAGTGAGTAAATTTCTTTGATTATAGTCAGTTTGAGTTGCTTTTGATAGAAAACTAGTAGAAGTTAAAGTTAGAGTGATTTTAGTTGGATAAGGGTTTTAGTTAGATCCCTCTACCAAGGAAAGTGATGTTTAGTCCTTAGGATTCCTCCTTATGTGATGATGGAGTGAAAAGTCTATTATATGATAAAGCTCGAGATAGGGCAAACAAAAGATCTTTCATTTATTTTACTTATTATCTTCTTCTATAGTCTTTAAAATAGGCATTTATTAGTAGTCAAGTATAGTATTATCATACTTTATACATGATACTTAGATAGGTAGGATTAGCTATCAATTTTTAGTGGTATGTGATCACGGTGAAAAGATCTACTAGCCCATGTAGGTTTTTGTGTCCTACTATGCATAGATAAATGGTTTAACTCATGAAAACATTTTTATTGACCCCCATTTATATGTATCGCCCTTTCTAAAACCTATCTATTTGCTAGCCCTCTAGTGGAAGTTTTCTATAAGACTACGTACCTCATGCAATATATTGCCTAATAGTTCTTAGTCTCTTTCTTCCTTTATAGATGAAGAGTGATTATTCTTAATCTCTCTCCCTATTGTGAGAGTCTCTTTGTCTCATACCCCTCTTTTCAAAATGTCTTCCTTCTATCTTTTCTGAGGTTTATGTTACAGTCACATCCATCTGTATGCCACTTTTTTGCAATTGAAAGATTTGTCTTCCTACCACTAGAGGTATAAGTAGAAATCCTTCAGTAGAAGTCCTATGAGAGAGCCAGTTCCTTGTCAACAATACTACTTGAAGTTTTTGTGCCCCTACCAATAGTGGGATTTCCTTTAGTCTATTTATATATTTCTTTCCCTTCTCAATAAGAAGTAGTTCCCTAATTGCACTAGCAAACAAGTGAGAGAGAAAGCGAGCATTTTAGGCCAATGGCAATTCAAGAATCTTTGATAGCTAGTCTTAAGTCCTCTAAATTATATTCTTCCTATCTAGCTGATTAAGTAGTTGCTTGTTTCATCTAGTCTAACATGCCCCAAAGGATGAATCTATTGAATGGTATCAAATAGAATATCATGAGATTGTGAGATTGTGGCTTATCTTTGAGGTAGTGTTAAGCATGCTTCCATTGCTAATAAATGTTGATTCAGCTAAGCAACCTATTGAAGTGCCATATGTTTCCTATTTGATTTCCAGTAAATATATTACCACAAAGCTAGTAGGAAAGCCATATGGATCAATGTTGGATCAAGTAGGCTAGGTTAACTAAGGACAAGGATCTAACAATAAGCAATTAAGTTCTTTCCCACTAATAAGATAATCAAGTACTCCCCCATAAGTATAAGAGATATAGATAGAGGAAAATGTTAGATTAGGGGAAGAACAAGAAGGAATAGTTTATGATAGAGAGAGTTTGAGTGCACTTGAAGGAAGAGAGAAGGACGGCCTAGTATCATGGTTTCAATCCAATCTTTTTAAGTATGCATGAGTGCCATTCAAGTTGCTTTCAAGCTCTCCACTATAGGTTCCTTCCAAGTGAAGAAGTAGCAAAGTGCTTTCAAGTAGACTATCAGTATCAATCTTGCTAATCTGGGAAAAGTAGTACTCTGCAAATGCTTTCTTTTTATGCTTTATATCTAAATTGTAACTGTCAAGTAAGGTTTGTCTTTTTAGTAGGCTAAGGTAGTTTAACAATGTTATCAATCCTGAATCCTCTCTTTTCAAGAAGCTAGGGAGTTAGTCTTTATCGAAGAAATCCTTTTCATCACCTTCTAAGCTTGGTGCACTATTTCATTACATCTACATCTATAACACTCAAACTAATAGGGCATTCAATATCAATAGTAGTTGATTCTATAGCAGCATATGCTTATCCCTTTGTACTTAAGGGATGAAGAAATGAATGTAGACTAAGAAGACTTAACTTGTAAATTATTTTAGATTTAGTATTCCTAAATAAAGGTCCTACAATGGCAGAAACGATTTAAGCTCTTTCACTCCATTAATTAGTTACTATGTTTAGAATCATAGCAGGAAAGATGAGCTAAGCTTGAAAATCTTAATGAATAAGTATTTGATTCAATTGATTTTCACTCTTTCATCCAAAAACTCTAACTAGCCCATTAGTCAAGCCCTTCTGACTCTTCTATCCATTAAGTTAAGAAATGCAACTTCGAGGTATAGGACCATTAGGTGGCTTTAGCAAATTTAGGATTAAGGAAGTTTAGTCGAGGGCAATAAAATCAATTGGAACTGTCTCACCTTTATCACCTTCAAGTTAAAAAGCATGAGTTTAAAGAAATTAGACATCTGCAACAAAGGAAGTAGTCATATGCCTTTGTGAATAGATAAATGTCTCTATTATATCACCAAGTTAGGAGAAAGAGTTAGTTTAGTGTGGTTAAGCAAGAAAAAATAAAGTGAGTAAGAGGAAAGGAAGTGCACGCTACCGAGAAGAGTTAGCACCCCTATTATATAGTATAGATATAGATAGAGTCAAGTAGTCATTATTTTTACCCCTATAAGATAATAATATATAAGATAAGAAGAGTTGAGCCATGCCCCTATAATATATGGCTTTGAAAGTGTACTTTGTTTGCTCTAACCGACTTCCCTTTTTTCTTTTATTTTGAGGTCTTCATATGTTGGTACTCTAACACACTACTTTCAACACATATTTGCCAAAGTTGAATCTATTATAAAAAGCATAGGGTATGCTCTTTGGATAGATTGGTTAGGCTTACGCTGATGAACTAGCTTCTACCACTTATGAGCTAATTTGGACTATGTATAGCTAGAGAAATCAAATCATTTGATCTTGGCTTGACATCTTTTGAAAGAACATCCTTTATCTAGTAAGAAAGGTCGAGTCAGCTACTCAAAGCAAAGAAGTAAGAGGTCACCCAACTTGGGAGAAAGTTTCATTCCAAATAGCTCTTAGTTAAAGCTAGGAGATGAGACAATATGGTGTTAGACTAGGAGTTTTGACCTTTAGGGATCATAGTTTCAAACTGCTTGACAGTACTTAGGAAAGATTGAGTAAGGAGGTCTTCTCAATTATCTTCCAATTCATGAAAGGGTACTAAGATGAACTGAAAAATGGAACAGAGTTGAAGCTTGAGTGGTACTCCACTTTAAAACTCACTTCTTAAGGTTCAGAGATGCTCGTTTAACTACTAGGATAGGAGTCAAAGAGAATCTCTGTCAGATCTTTTCTATTTTTAAGATGACCCTACTAAAGTAGTAAGTATTTGGGGTTTAAACTAAGATTTTACGTTATATTAAAAAGGGTTTTTCTAGATCGAAAGAATCCTATAGCTAATGGGATTTATTCCATTGTATTTAATAGCAAGGAAGTGGACTTCTTGCTGATTCTGAACTCAAGGAGGAGAGTTGCTCAGCCAACTAAATCTCAAAAAACTGGAGCTTGGTAATGTAGTTGATCTTCTTGCAGTTGAAAAATCATGGCATTGAATGAAGTCCCCCATATTGGACGGACAAAAATAAACTTCTATAACGAAGTGTAGGATATGAGGGAAAGCCCTCTAATCAAAAAAAAAATGAATGTTTCAATTTGGTAAACTTATTTAGTGAAGGAGTTAAACTGAAGATTTATGAATGATTTTTTTTTCTAGAAATGACTAAAAAGAGAGCATTGCTTGTCAGGGACAAGGGCTGCAAGCATTCCATTAAGAGGTTGCTTGCAAGTGGCTTTGAAACTCAATCTTTATCATCAAAGATAGGGGAAAGAAGGATGTGATTAATCCCCACCTAGGTAAGGAATGAAAGTGATGAAAAGCTATCTTTCTTGAATATAATCAGAGATGCTTTGAATAGCATAGTTATAGTTTCATATATAAAATTAACTTGCTTGCCCTGTGCCATGACCTTTTGAGATGGTGAGAATCCAACATAACTAATCTTAGCTTTGACTTAGCAGTAAGAAGAGTATAAGGGCCTAACTATATTACCATAGTGGCACTCTCCGGTAAAAGAGCTTATCCCCTATGTGTTCCTTTCCTTTGAAATAAGGCTTTATCTACTTTATCCCTATAATTCAATGAAAGACACTACTTTATAATGAATAGTTACCCACGTAAAAAAGAATGGAGACAAAGAAGAAGATTGGCTACTCACCTTGCTTTCAGTACTGGTAAGAGTGAAAATATACCCCTTCCTTTTACATATCCAATTGGAGCTTGAAAATAAGCTATTGGAATTTTTATTCCGAAGTGGCATCCACTAGACATGGCACATAAGTAAATAGTAGTGTGAATGGGATAGAAACCATTTGACCTCTTTGAGGAAAGTGCTTGGCACATGGGGGCACTTGCTGATACTGCCGAAGGAATGTCTCTTTTGCCTATGAGCTAGGTCTAATTTGTATGAAGAATGGGCCCCATCATGAATCAAACTGGATGTTCCAACCTGGGAAGCCAGGAGAGGGACCGAAGGGACCTGGAGGGGTTATCAGCTATAGAATTTGAGACTATGGGCACAATAATGTGAGTCACAATGATGTCTTTTACAGCTGAACTCACACACTTGTCTTCTTTTCACCATCATAGTAGAAGTGATCTCTGACATAAGAAATAAGGATAACATTCCTTCTTAGAATGATCAAAGCTCTTATTAGTATCAGACTTTAATGTACATTCAATGGATATGATTATTCTCGTACTTTTCATATTTGAGTTGGATAAATAAACCAATGTTGCTACTCAGTAGTCAGCCAATTCTTGCCCAAGACTAAAGATAATAACAATTAGTGTTATAGGAAGAAAGGAATAAAATTATGTTTGGCCATTCTCATCTCAATCCCAACTACTAGTTCCCACTGGAGTACACCCATAACTAAACATGTATCATTGGTGGCAGGTCATCCATGCTAGTCCACAAGATGGGAGGTTCCCATCGAGACTCAGCCTAGAGATAAGAGCTCTCTAGCTAAGTTGGAACAACAATTTAGATTCAACCCAAAGAAAATGGGAGTGGACGGTGTCCAGGTATATGATCTAGTAAGGCATAGCCATTGACCCTTCCTGTAGAGGATTTCCTTTTTAGACAGGCCTAGAAGCTCATAGGCACACACCATCCAAAGACTAAACTAAGGTAGCTATTGAGGGAGAAGGAGAGGGTTTTACTGATTGAGGTTTGGGAGTCATAGGTAGTCCCCTAATGGACTCACGAACCAAAAAAAAAAGTGGGTGAAATCCAAGTCGTGTATCATGGTTGATCATTTCCTTGCCTCACCAAATAGCTAATCAGACACATCAGGTAGATTCCTCCTTTTTCTCCTTAGCATACAAGGTTTTAGTAGCCCAGCTATTGTTGCCCTCCCAATGGTAGGTTCTTAGGTTCTTACACCCATATGACTCACATGTTTCAAGCATATAAGGTCCCTACCTTTACTAAAAAAATATGAAAGGTTCTAAAAGATTGTAGAGAAGTCCACACTTGTGCAGGAAAATATAAACGAAAAAAATATCCTAGATTTTTTTAGAGACCTCTTGTAAATATGAGTACATAGTAAAATATTCTAAAATTCTATATGCTTTTTGAGAACCTTCAAATATTCTACACACACACACACACACACACACACACACACACACACACACACACACACACACACACACACACACACACATATATATATATATATATATATATATATATATATATATATATATATATATATATTTATATAAAAGGAAGAGGTGGCCTTATTTGCAAACCACCAAGTTGAGAGATTCTCAAATCTTATAAAGAGTCTTTCTTCAATCGAGAATTTTCTTCTTTTCAAGTATTCCTTTCACATTCTCTTTGCTTACAAGCCATGGGTATAAAATAGACTTAGCAAGCAAGTCAAGTGGGAGGCTGACTTAGCTACAACTGAGGACCGAGTTGTTACCTGTGGTAGTAACTTGGAAGATATAATGATGAGCTCTCATGTATAAGAAGTTTCCAAGCAAACCCAAGAAAAGGACCTTGACCCTCTCTCTAAGGAAAGGGGAAAGAAGGATAAGTCTTGTGATCCTCTCAAGAGTTTGGGCAGTCAGGTGACCCAATTAGAGGTTGTTATGGTAGACCCCAAAGAGAAGATAAACCTCATGAAGCAAAGCATGGGGAAGGTCATGGAAATCTTAAGATACAAATCCAAGACCTTCAAGACGGGATGCACGGCTCACCAGTCTCGATGGTGTCACATGAAGTGTTTATGAGGATCATAGATATGTTCACTAGCTTAGAATCAAGGATGGAGGTCTTGTCCAAGCATGAAGATGAGCTAAGGTAAGAGGTGGTCATTTATAAGATAGCATTATTAGCTCAGGTTATGGCCACTCATTAAGCACCAAGAGTGGAGGTGCCAAAGCCACACATTTTTGTTGGAAAATGAGATGCCAAGGAACTCGAAAACTACTTGCGGCACATGAAGATATACTTTAAGGCAATAGCAATGACTGATAAGGCAACAAAGGTATGCATTACTAGTTTATGCCTCATGATATTGCAACTCTATGGTGACATAGAAGGTTCATGGAAATAAAAAAAATGGATATTCACCATAGACACATAGGCAGACTTCAAGAGAGAAATCGAAAAGTAATTCGGCTCAGAAGATGTGGGAGACATAGCCCATGGGAAGATACGACATATCAAGCACATGGGGTCAATTCGAGACTATGTCATGGAGTTCTTTTTCTCAATGCTTGAAGCTTCTGATATGAATGAGAATGAATTTTCTTCAACTTTATGGAGAAACTGCAAGGCTAGGTCAAGCAAAAGTTGAAGAGATATGGTGTCTAAGACTTAACCATGGTCATGATGGTAGTAGAATCACTCATGAATTTTTAAAGAGGTAACTCATCTCAGATCAAGCTATCTTTCAAATGTAGTCATGCTAAAAGTGGGGGAGACAAGGGATACAAAAGATTATAAGGAAGGATCAAGTGTGGCCTCTACCAACAAAGAGGGGAAGAGTGGGGATAGACACAAGGATTTTAAGCCCAATACCAATTTTTTTATGTGATAGACCAGGTTGAGCACGTAAATGTCCTAAAAGAAAGGCCTTCAATACCTTGATCAAGAGAGATACCAAACAAGAGGGTGACAAGCTCACTTAGGGTCAATGTAATTATTGAATGCCCTCTAGGTCAAACAAGCCAAGGAGCAGCCTCAAATTAAGAGACTCATATACATAAAGGCCAAGGTAAATGAGAAGCTCACCACAGCCATGATAGATAGTATTGTCACACATAACTTTGTCTCTGAGGAGGAAATAAGGGGACTCAACCTCTAGACATCCAAAAAGATAGGATAGCTCAAGGAAATTAACTCTACTACCAAGCCTTCACAAGGAGTAGCTTGTGGGGTGACAATGAAGATTGGGTCATGGGAAGGCAATGTCACTTAACAATGGCACCCATAGAAGACTTCAAGATAGTGATCAGGATAGACTTCCTTCGCCAAGTAGAAGTTATGGCTATACATTTTTTAAGTTTGATGGCTATCTTAGAAGAGGATGTCTCATGTATGATTCACATAATTATTAAAAGCAAACCTAAGATTTCTATGTTGTCGATTATATGATTTGAGAAGGGGTTGAAAAAAAATAAGATAGTCTACTTGGCAGCTCTTAAGAAAGACATGGTTGACTCTATGAAAGATCCTATGCCCATGAAAGTCAAGAAGGTTCTAGATGAGTTTAAAGATGTAATTCCATGGAAGCTACCCCAAAAACCTCCCACCTAGGAGGGAAGAAGATCACAAAATCATGTTAGAGCCAAGATCAAAACCTCTTGCCATCAGGCCCTACATGATGGCACACCTAGAGTTGGAAGAGTTGAAAAGACAAATAAAAGAGTTTTTGGATTCCAAATTAATCCAACCATCTAAGGCTTCATATGGTGCACCAGCTGTATTCCAAAAGAGGCATGGTGTGTCACTATGGATGTGCATCAAATTTCACATGCTCAACAAGGTGAAGATCAAGAACAAGTATGTCATTCTTATTATTGCTAACTTATTTGATTAACTTGGTAGAGCAATGTACTTTACTAAGCTAGACTTGTAATTGGGATACTACCAAGTGAGGATAGCTAAAGGGGATGAGCCAAAGACTTTTTGTGTGACAAGATATGACTCCTATGAGTTTCTAATAATGTTCTTTGGTCTTACTAATGTACATGCTATATTATGTGCTTTGATGAACAATATATTTCATCCTTTCCTAGATAAGTTTATGGTGGTATATCTAGATGATATTATTATTAATAACATCTCCTTAGAGAAACATGTTAGTCACCTAAGAGAGGTGTTCTGGATTTAAAGGCATAATGAGCTATGTGAAAAAAAGGAGAAATGCTCCTTTTCTCTTAAAGAAGTAAGCTTCCTAGAACACCAAATCAAGATGACAAGCTCATGATAGATGAAAGCAAGATCAGAGTCATTCAAGAATGATATTCCCCTACTAAGGTGACATAACTAAGGTCTTTCATGGACCTAGTTAACTACTATCGGTGATTCATCAAGAAGTACTAAGTAAGAACAACACCATTGACAAATCATCTCAAGAAGAGTAAAGCATGGACATGGGATGAGAAGTGTTAGCAAGCCTTTGAAAACTTAAAGAAGGTCATGATGGAAGAGATAGTGTTGTCGCTACCTAACCATACCAAAGTACATATATAATCACATGGTTGATGCCTTAAGTTGTAAGGTGGAGCTAGCATCCATGCCTTGCCAGCCCTAAGGAGAAATGATGGATCTCATAAAGGAGGAGTTACAACATAATCCAGTCACTAAAAGTCTCATCAAATTGGCTCATGGGAAAAATATGATATAATTTTGGAAAGAAGATTGTCTACTTTACACAAATGGGAAGTGACTCTATATGCCTAAATGGTGAAGTTTCAAAAGGAATCTTATCAAGGAGTGTCACGAATCTAAATAGGCTATACATCCAGGGTAATGATGCACACGAGCACTACTAGAGCCTATCTATTACTAGCCACAAATATGAGATAATGTGGAGACATACGTGAGGACTTAAATTGTGTGACAACAAAAGAAAGTGGAGCATCATCTGCCTAGGGGATTATTGGAGCCACTATCCATAGCAAAGTAGTATTAGGATAGTATCACTTTGGACTTCATCATCGGCCTACCTAAATCCAAAGGATATGAATCTAACATAGTATTAGGTGATCAATTTTTTAAGTATGATACTTTCATAGCAGATCCTAAGGATTGCACAATAGAGGAGATGGCTAGGTTATTCCTCAAGAATATTATAAAGTATTAAGGGCTATCGAAGTTCATCTTTAATGATCATGACTCACACTTCACTAGAATGTTTTGGATGGAGCTTTTCAAGCTCATGGACATAGAGCTCCACTTGATACTTTTCTACTAGCTTTCACCCTCAAACAGATGGACAAACAAAATGGGTGAATTACTAGAGCTATACTTGAGGCATTCTGTGAGTGCTAGTCAGATTGACTGGGCTAAGTTGCAAGATGTGACTTAGTTCTCCTACAATTTATAGAGGAGTGGAGCAATTGGAAGGAGTCCATTCAAAATAGTCATAGAAAAATAATCGATGACTCCTCAAAACTTAGTCAGAAGGTACACAAGGAAGAGTCCAACATCCTACAAATTGGTTAAGGGTTGGCATGTTCAGACTAACATAATGCACTAATTCTTAGAGAAGGCTACTAAGAAGATGAAGAAGTGGACTAACAAGAAGATGAGACATGCAGAGTTCTAGGTTGGGGACTTGGTCCTTTCAAAAGGTGCACAAATGACTTGTGAGGAAGTATGAAGACCCCCTTTCCATACTAGGATTGATTGGTAAGGTGTTCTACAAGATCAGCATTCACCAAGGGTAAAGATTCATTATATCTTCTATGTCAGTAATCTAAAGTCCTATCATGAATATAAGGAGGATCCAAGTCAAGGAATTTCTACAAGGACACCGATAATAGTGGTGGCATCCTATGATAAAGAGGTGGACTACATCATGGTAGATCTTGTCTTAAGGAAGAATAAATTTTTAACCCTACATGGAATACCTAGTAAAGTGGAAGAGACTATAAGAGAGTGAAGCCAGTTGGGAGCCAGCAAATACTTTATGATAATTTGAAAAATAGATTGAGCAATTTCAAGCAGGAGGATCGACGAGGATGTCTATGACTTTGATGGGGGAGAATGGCACACTCTCACTCATAGAAAGTCTCACCCTTTGCTAGAAAAATACGGAAGGTTCTAGAAGATTGTGGAGAAGTTCACACTTGTTCAAAAAAATATAGAAGGAAAGAGATTATCTTAGATTTTTTTAGAGACCTCTTGTAAATATGTGTACAAAATAGAATATTGTAGAATTTTCTAGGTTTTTTGAAAACCTTTAAAGCTTCTACGCACTTCTATATATGTATATTAAAAAATGAGATAACCTCATTTATAAACCACCAAGTTGAGAGCTTCTCAAAGTCGTGTAAAGATTCTTTCTACAATCAAGAGTTTTCTTCTTTTTAATGTATTCTTTCAAGTTCTCTTCACTTCCAAGTTATAGGTAGAAGCTAAGCTTAGCAAGCAAGGCAAGTGGGAGGCTGACTTAAAAACAACCAAGGGGCGAGTTATCTAAGTGTCACACAAAAGCTTAGTTGGAAGCCTAAGTTTGTGACATAGTGTTTCTTCTAAGTCAAGATCAAAATTTTATTTTTTTTCCATCAAGACCAAGTACAAATCTCCTTACTTCCTAGCCATGTTAGATAGAAAATAGATGATGCACTTATCTTTCTCTAATAAATTAGGATCTGCATTATTGACGCACTATGGGCCTAACTATTATTCAATATAATGAGAATAACATTTATTGAACTATAACAATTTTCCTCCAATTGATCTACCTAGTAATGTAATGAGTTCCTTCATTGTATGGAATGATTATGACTTGGCTATTAGGGTAGCCAAAGAGAACTGACTTTTTGGAAGATTAGTTGCTAGATCGATCACCACCCTGAGCTTTTTATCATCAGTCCAATGACTACATGGGTCCTCTTCCATGTCCACTAAATTATACGATGGAGGGCATTCAATTCAAATATTGAATTTTCCCAACTAGGTGAGCACCATGAATGTTTCTAGTTGATAGACTCTACCAAGAACGTAGCTTAGAGGAAGGACATGAGTTTTAAGTCTCGAGTCTCTATCCTCTCTATAGTGCTACTTATAAGGATTGGTTTCCCTATAACCATGTAAAGGCAATATCTACCTCGAACCCCTCATCTTGTATTGTCTCCTAGTGGTGGTTTTCCATGGAATAACCATGAATCGGGTGGTTTCCCTATAACCATGAGACAATAATCCACCTTTTTTATTCAGGGTAAGGTGGAGGATAAGAGGCTTCCTAGGAAGTGGTGTTATGAGAATGAGATTGATTATATAGAAAATGATGGTTGCATTTAGGAATGATCCATGTCACAAACTAGAAATTATTTAAGAGAAGAATAAATGGGCAAGAACTTATTTAATTTGTCAGAAAGCTAGATCAAGAAAGTTATACCCAATAGAACAAAGCCTTTGGTAGACCGATAAGGTCTCACAAAGCTAAGCCTATTATCTTTTAAAAAGAGCTCTTTGATCTTCTTTCTTTTGTTCAATTGAGCATAATTTGCTTAACACATGCAATTGAAAGACTATTCGATCATCAAACATAGAATCATTGAAAGTTGTCATTAACGTTTGGAAGAAGAGATGGTCAATCTTCTCTTATGGATAAGACTACTAAAAAAATAGGTTCTTTAAATCCAAAATGAGTCCTTTCTTGTGGTAGAGATATGTAGGAAAGGGGGAAGAGGTCTTTGGGCCCTCTATTTTTTGAATTGGATCATGAATAGTATTTTAGTATTTTAACAGTAGCAAAGCAAGCCTCAATTTCTTACCTTACATGAGAATCTTACCATCAAATCAAATCTACCCAACAAAAAGATAATGAGCTTCAAGGCTCTTTTGAAAGAACCTCAAAATTTCTTTTTAGATAATAAGAATTCTTTATGTTAGCTAAATGACTTGCTAGCTTTTCAAAGGTTTGATGTAAAGCCCAGAGCATCATTCCTCAACCTTGATCAAGAAGGTACTTTTTCAATTGTATAAATATCTAGCATTATCTTCTCGAAACAAAAGATAATGAAAGAGTACAAAAGAAGCTATAGTGAATACATTACGAAAGGATCGAGACCAATGCATGAGGGAAAAGTCCACACCAAATATGATTTTTTTAACAAAGATAAAGGCACTTTCATTATTGAAGATGCCATTTTAATGCCTTCAACATCCCCATTTTGAGACCGAAAGAATAAGATTTTTGATGCCATTTGATTGAACAATAGAGATTGATTGGATAAAAACATGCTTGCATGACTTTCGAGATCATAGGGACTAAGTTTTTTCATGAATATAGAGTCATATAGCCCAAATAGGGGGGAAACTAAAATAGCTTTTCCATCTCTTCTATGGCTTATGGGACTTGAAAAACATAGGCCAAAGCTCAGTATTGATGTTGTAAGAATGTAGACCATGATATTGGACTCTGATAGAAATTGGCTTCCTAAAAAACATGACATAGGCTAGACCAAGAAAGCAAACTGGAGAGTGTAAAAATGTGAGATTTAAAGAAAGGAGAGGTCAAAGAAAGTTCGGCTAGCCAATTTTATGCTTTCAAGCTAAATGCATTCATTCCCTCTATGGTCATAAAATGGAATTCTCTCTTTGCGTACTTAAGACATAAAAGAACCATCGAGTGAGATCTAGTATCTATTATTATTCATCTTTCCTTAAAGTGCTAAGGAATGTGTGATTGTTATGTCTTGTCTGTGTATATTAATGCTTGGTTTTTTGAAAGTTAGGAGATCTAACCCTTGAAATGTGATCCCATGATTAAGTGATTTTATTAAGGAATTGATTAGCCTAATTGCTTGACCTCTTCTCTCTTAGCTAAATATGGAGTTATCAAGATAATAGTTATCTTTTTCTCTGATGAAACTCTACTAGAGATAATTTGTTATTTCATCTTGTTTACCATTATAATGTAAGATTATGCTTATGCATTAATGAAAGATGGACTATCCTAACATTAGAGTCTCTTTTATTTTTATTCTTAAGAAGATCTTCTCTCTTGGATAACCCTTGGCCTAAGTCTTCTCTCTCTCTTACTACAATAATTTAGCTTGGTCCCTCTAGTTTAGGTCATCATGTTAGATGTAGCTTATTGTTAGTGATCCTTCAACTTTTACTGTGTAAGATTTGAGGATGTGACACATAGGAATCTTGCATGTAGATGTCCTAATAAATGAGTTTCTAGCTTTATTTGGAAGGCACTCTCTTTTCATTTAATTTTAGGAAAAATAATTTTTAAAGTATGTTAAAGCTAGGTCAATCTAGCAAGGGAGAAAATTTGTTGAAGTAGAAGTAAGAGTGTCTCACACCATCATTACTTCTTTTGAAAGTGAAAGCTAGCAAGAGCAATAACTCTTTCTTAGTAATTTCACAAACCAATAGAAATTGGAATAGTAGCAATTACAGTTGAAGTTGTCAGTCATATATTTTTAAAAGCAAGATAAAGTTCATTTGAAATAAGTTTCAACTAGGAAAATAGAGCTCATGAACCTGATTCACTTTACTTTCTTTAGTATGGATCAAAAAATAAAGTTACATTTTTGAAAGGCATTTATAGTTCTAGGGGTTTTAGCACTAAGTGAGGATAAGATTCATGAGAGGGAAAAAGATAAAAGAGAATATAATTTCTTACCTTAAATTAAAACTAGTTTGAGTGTAGTTCAATTATTAGTGTCGACGAGGAGGACTATAAGAAAGACATTTCTTTCTAGACTACTATGATAAGTGTTGCTTTGTAAGACTGACTACTTTCATTTATTTTCTTATATATAGATGAAGTCCATCATTCCATGCATTCTCTGTTTCATGTATTCTCTTTTATAGCTAGTGAAATATTTTTGACTTTTTGAAGGCTAGTTTGAAAGCACTTTCAAAGAATCCATCTTTGAAAGACATAAGAGTATAACTTCGTCTATATATAAAAATATGATATGGATTTTTTTCAGTCATATCATGACATCACCCCTCTAGGCTGAAAGAGTGCTTAGTGTCTGACAAGATTCAAAAGAAAAAATAATTCCAAACTTCTGGAAAACCAACATGGCCATTCATTAGTCATAAGAGGGATATGGGCATTAAAAGAGGTCTAACCTATCTCCTTTTGTGTCATAATATGATAGCCATGCCCTTTGCTTAATAGAAATATGGGGATTAAAAGAGGTCTGACACAAATTAAAAAATACTTGGCATGGCCCATACTTACACATAGATCTAACCACTCTTTAAAAGAGGGGTCATCGAGTTGATCCCTCTCACTTCCCTTAACTCCTCATATCAAGTAGTAGGAAGAAAGGGATTCTCACTCTCCCTAATATTTATATATCTTTCCATCCAAGTGTTTCCTTGTGGTAAGGCCATGATAGTCATGGATTTCTTGGTTATTTTCATAAGATTCTTTCAAGCTAGTAGTATCTTCCAAACTTGTATCCTTAAAGCCAAAAAGGTGTTTTCAAATGGGCTAGCAAACTCAGGCTCTAGGTCAAGCACAAGTTCTATTAGTTCTAAGGCAGGGGGATCAAGATTAGATGTAATAGTTGTTTCTTCTTTGAAGCTAGAAGTTGTAGGTCCAATCCCATTAGTCCTAGGATCGATTGGAGCCCTCCTTGAGGAGTTGAGGGGGCCATTCCGATTTGCATCTAGTAGGAGTTCGCTTAATCTCTTGGTTCAATTGCAAATGTAATTCCCCCTTCTTTTAGTCAAGTTATAACATGAATTATTGCATACCTTTCCTTTTGAACATCTATTTATTAATCTATTAGCATATTCTCTATATTGCTTGTGCTAGTTATTGGTGAGTCCTAATGAGGCAAGGGAAGAGTCTCCATTTCTAATCGAGTTGCTCTTGGTGTAGACCATAACCAGACTAGTAGTCATTTTCCTTTGATGTCCTATCATTCGTATCCTACCAACTATATGTTATACCTATAACATGGTTCCATATGGGGCAATAGATTCTCGGGTGCATTTCTCTAAAGAGGCTAAGTAAACTTAAACATATGATATCTGGCATACAGACAAAGCACAATAGCTACATCAAGAAAGTAGGGTAGGATCTTAGGGAATTAGAGTAGATGATAAAATCACTCACTCTTACTCTCTCGCTCTCTCTCTCTCTCTCTCTCTCTCTCTCTCTCTCTCGCTCTCGCTCTCTCGCTCTCACTCTCGTGCTCTCTCGCTCTCTCGCTCGCTCTCTCGCTCGCTCGCTCTCTCTCTCTCTCTCTATGGGTGGTATTATATCTAGAATATTTTAAAGTGGAGTAGAAGGCATTGTCATAAATTGGGTGTTCTATTTAAAGTTTTTATCTTTCATATTATGGAAAATTAACGATCTTAGTCATAAGGTGAAAAATTATTTTTACTATCTTTACTACATTTTTTAGCCCACAAATGCCTAAAAAGTAGATTAAAAATCCCTCATAGCCGCATAAAGATCGAGCTTGGAAGCTGGTCTAGTAGGTGATTTAATAGGGTGCCCATGGAGGTTGTGAAGGGATCTTGCCTCACTTTTGTCTTAGAATAGTTAGAGTTATCTAGTTTGGTCTTATTAGGATCAATATTAGCAGTCAATCCTTCGTTACTTTCTTTCAAGTGGCCACTCATTCTTCATAACTATAGTATTAAGAATTGAACTAGAACTAACAAGCTCTTTTCGATTATAATTGTTGATCTCATCATGTCTGCCAATAAGTAGAACTCTAGAGGTCACTCTAAATTAGGAATACCTCCTATTCAAAGTCTCCAGTCATACACTTTTTATATGGTATTGGATTTCCTTCTTTTGTCTTTGAGTCTGCCTTTTGGTAGATATAAAGGGCATGGCATGGAAGTCCCCCTTCTTCTCAATCAAGAAATCTCATGTATTCTTATTCTAATATGTATTGAAGTTTTTTTTTTCCTACTATTTGGTTGTTCTCTTAGTACATTTGTTCAACAGTCTAACTTTTTCATGTCTAGGTATCCTTCTATTATCAATTCTAATTCTATTACACTATAGTTGTATTGGAAAGCACAAAACCCCATAGGTCTTTTTATCATTGAGTAGCCTATACTCTAGAAATGAAGTAGTGAAATCAACCTTAGTATAGAATGTTTACCACTTTCCTTACTAATAATTGAGAATTTAAATAGGTAACCATGAGACTAATTTACCATTGTCCTGAGCAATTTATTGCATGCCTAACATGAGTGAGTTGGTCTCCTTTCTTTTTTCTTTATAGCTACCAGAAAAATTAAGCTTTAGATTATAATAGGAATCTCATCTTCTGCTCTCCTTATAAGATACTCGCTACTTGGGTTCTAAAAAATGGTTGCTAAATCATCAATAGAAGAGAATTCCACATCTATGAATAGCAAGAGTCGAGCTTGATTATTGGAACTAAACAGTAAGTAGATCCTACCTTACTTATCAAGAAGCAGTATTGGGACTGGGTAGACATCTTGTAGTTCTTTTTCTCTTAGCAGCATTTCTAGCTTTCCAAGTAGTAAGGTTTTGAAATAACTATAGGATTTGCTTCCTAGCAACTAAGACTGACTAGTTGTAGGGAACTTCAAATATAAAATTTTTTTAACCCTGGTTTCCATCTATCCTATCCACTCAAAATTTATCTCAAAAGTCATTATTTGAAATCTCTGAAGTGAATTCCAAATAGTCTTTGTGGTTTCCATTTCTCTTACACGTGGTCAGAAAGAATAACTTGAAGATAATTAGCTCTAAGTGTTGAAGTTCATAACTTCTATAATTGTGAAATGCGACTTGTTTTGTTCGCACTCTATAATGATATGTTTAGCCCACATTCTATGTTGCCAACTCATTTCACTTTAGGTTACCATAGCAACTATTGTAGGTTTCCTAGCTCACTAACTCATATGACTAACTCACTTACTTTAATGCAACAGCTTAGCTCTATCAAGCTAACATTGTTTCTAGTTTCTATACCATCATCACTCAACTCATGCTTTTGTTCGATTCCTAACTAGCCACACATTTTCAAGCAAGTAAACTAGTTTCTTCTCTTAGCCTACTATGTAGTCTTCTTTCACTATAAGTATGGTAAGTATCAATTCTTGTTAGTGGTATAAGCAAGCTTGGATAAACAAATGAGCTAGAAGACAAGCTATGGCTATTAGGGGAAAAGGTAGGTGTCTTTCAAACAAGCAAGCTTAGCTTTCTCTAATTTGAAGTTAGAACATAGTAGTTCATAGGAGAAGTTGGAGATTTATTTGTTTAAGCATTAATGGAAACAAGTAAACTAGCTAGCCACATTCTCAGTAACTTAGTGCCCTTTCACAATGACATCTATCTAAGACATTGAGGGGCCGAGTAGCTGCTATTAAAATGCCCATTTGAGATGAAGATTAGTTCTGTACCAAGCCATGGTGATATGCTTAATAAAGATTTGTTTCGTCCATAGTATTTTATGATGAAAGGATGGTTAGTTGAGCGAAGGGATCCAGTGACTTATGCCATTAGTTAGAATTACCCTAGTAGTGACCTAGCTAGTGGAACGAGGGGAGAGTGACAAAAGACATGTTCTTGTTGTTATAATTTTGATTGCATGTTTGATTCATACAATCTCTTGGTTCTTGTTATTGCTTGCTTGATTGTAGACTTGCACATCAATCATCATACTTGGATTATGATTTCAATACAACATCTTCTTACTTGTAAAAAGGACTTTCAAACCTATGGCTCATGACCCTTTTATTATATTATGCACTTCACTTGCTAGTTCCTATTATTAGTCATCCTCTCCATTAATCACTAGAAGAGAAGGCTTTTTCTAGAAGAGGTAGGAGAGGGGGTTCAAGTTATCTAAGGCTACTTGACTTGAGGGGGGAGGGTATGAAATAAGTGATTGGCCTTTGCTTATGTATTCATCCGAAAGGGTACTATTTTTTTCTCTCATCCATTTTCGGTCTAAACAGGCTTTGTAGTTGTTCCATCCTATTATGTCAAAGCAGTGGTAGATTAAATCATGTTCTCTCAAACCATTGTTATACAAACTGATGAACTACCTCGGGCAAGTTGACATGCTTCCATGAACTTTACACTATAAAAGCTTTTCCATCTAAAATGAGAAGAGCAAGCCCAAAAAATGTCACTTAAAGAGAACTCAAAATTTGTTGCGCATGGGATTGGGAAATGGTTGCTGGTCTATCAACATCTATTTTCCCACATCACTTCGGTAAGCCTCCATCAATATGGTCTTGTGTTGCATGGGGGAGGGCTACACAGTTGGCTATGGCATGACTTTTACTAGCATGAAACTCGTATGTAGGATTTTATCCCTTCTATGCATATAAATGGACTCGAATCAGACTTGGACTTTTTACAAGCAATCATGGATCTCATGGGCCCTTGGAACATCATGCATGAAGTTGCTTGGCTAATCGTCAAATTTGCCTGCAATCATTTTCATGCTATTCAGTATGGAAACATGATTGGGCAGGGCCTTTCATGGTGTAAGGCAAAGAACTAGCGGAGTGATCCTGATCTCTACCACATCAAGGCCAAATTGCCCCCCCCCCCCCCCCCCCCCCCCGTGGTTGAGCGGTGGGTGCCGGTGGGTGTTACACTTTTATTTTTGAACTTACTTTGTTTAGCAAGAGCTCGTGGTGAGTGACCTTGATAGACATGTCATGGGGATGGACTTCCTGACTAGTGATCAATAGAAATTGGCCTGACTCAATTCCAATTTAAGTTCTTATTCACTAGAACTAGTTAATGGAAATGCTGAAGTTTGAGCTTATGTTTTCTTGTCTTCTTGGCCTTGCCTACTCCACCTTATTTTCTGGAGGAAGGAAAAGCTGAACCTCATTCAATTCATATGACTTCACCTACTACCACACCTTCTAACTCAAATGAGGATAGTCACACTCACCCAAAAAAAATCATTATCACTCAAGAAATTGGCCCCTTTTTCTTTCTTACTTGATTCATCTTTCATCTCTATATTTTATCCGGATAAAATGTATTTTATCGAATTAAGAGTTTTGATCAAATCTTTCTCTCTCTACTTAAATTCAATTAGTAACAAAAGAGTTTTCTTCCATTCCATAGGGCACCTATTCAATAAATTAGGAAAAAACAAAGAACTTATAGAGAGAGACTACCTCTATAGTTTTCTTTGAATCCTAGGCTAAAGTAGGTTGATTCAATAAGTAGGCATGGGTAGGCGATTGGTTAAAATTTCATCTTTCTATTACATAGTTCGGGACTCTCTCTTCACCTTGAACCAAAGCACTATTATGATTGATAGACATGAGACCCCTCAAATCAAACACTTATTGCTGCTTGGTACAAAATGCATAGAATTAAACTTGTGGATGAAGCCCACCATCCCAATCAAAAGGATCAATAGTTTGATAATCAAAATCCATTAAATTACACCAACTAGGTAAACTAGACCAAGAAAGTTGCAATCTTGTAGTAATTATTTTTTATCTCACTTTATTTAGGGAATTAAGCTATCTTGGGTTCTTTTATAAATGAGTCTATTTCCTGCTAGCCAGAACTCAGATTTTAATGCACTTTTTACCATTCTTCATATATCGTATTCAATCATAAGATCCAATTGAAAAAGAGACAAACTATTCTCAAATAATATAGCACCTTACTTGTTCAGGTACTCCTCAACAAAATAGCATAGCCAAATAGAATAACCAAACCATAAATGGAGATGGTGCAGAGCATGCTGAAAAGAATAAATACTTATTCATGGTTTGGTACATAAGAAAAGAAAAAACAAAATACTAGGTTGCCCACTCCTGAATAGTCTGCCATTGGCAAAACTTCAATACACGTAGGAGTTGTTGGAGAACCACAAGACTATATCTTTTGGCCTTCAATTGCTAAGAAATCTGCACATGCATTGGAAAGCTGTGTGAAGCTATTCCCTTAACCATTTGCATTAGGAATTTGTAGTCATCAAGGTTAATCATATAGAAAGTCACCCATTTCCATCAAACTACAACTAAGATAGTTGTTTCCTCTGCTAGTGCATGAAGGAATAAGTGAAGTCATAAAGCTGCTTTCACTCCTCTATCCTCATCTGGAAGCCACATCTAATCCTAGTCTATTTATCCTTGCTTTCCCTAACTTTCCCAACTACAAAGAGAATGAATACATCTACCCTCTATTTATTTTTTATCTATAAGTAGCTACATCCAGCTCATAGATGATGTAATGACTCTAAAACTATGCCTAGGAAGATGATAAGAGAAAGAAGGCAAGGTCCCAACCTCTTTCACTATAAAGGGCTTCTTCTCCTAAGAAAAAAAATCTTGGTTATTTATCTGACAGAAATATAAATATATCCATGTCTTCTATTTCTACAATAACCTTCAAGGTAGCTTGCTAACTTAGTGCATGTAATAAGGAAGAGAATGTGCAAAAAGGTAGAATATCTTTGTTGATAATGATAAAGAGTACCAAGACTAGCTAGAGGGAATTGTTTGGTGTAGTTTAAACAATTATAATGATTTATGATCATAGGAGCTCTTCCAATAATAAAAAGTGAAAGAAATAAGTGAAGAATGTCATCTTATCTAATACACATAAAGAGCAACCCTCCCACCCATGTTGTAAACATAAGAAAGAGCAAATACTTGTAGCAAAAGATATATGACAAGATAGATTCAACCTATGAATCTGCTTTTGCTATCATGGAGTAAATCTATCCATGTTGAGCATGGGAGTGCTCCTAAGATCATCAAATTCATGATATAGAGGCCCTGAGGATGGATCACTCTCTAATTCTGTAGACAACTCTAAGGCTGGGGGAGTAGCTATGTCTGACTACCACTTGTGAGAGTTTATAATCATGTGACCATAGCCCTGAAGTATGTTCAGCTACAATAACATGTAATTAATATAAGATCGATCCCTAGCACCCAACTGGGAGCAAGAGTTCCCTCAAATCTCATATCAACAAATGCTCTCCCTCTCACTGGTGGAGGAATACGATGTTGAATTGAAGATCTAAATTCTCTAACTTAGACCTCATGCCCAAAAAATGGATAGAGCCTCTTTATATATCATATGGCTCTTCTATGTTCTATCAAATTCTTATTGACTTATCAAAGCTTTATCAAACCAGCCCTCTTGACTATCCTAGATTTTCATGTTTATCCTAGCATGATTTGATGTGGTACCCCCTCCTCTATGTGCCAGTCACCTTGAGTTTGATCAATTAGTCTTTCTTTCTCTTCAACTCTTATCTCATTTAAAATGTTGGATCACCGGTAAAAAGCATGATCCATTCTAATATGAGTATCGAGTGAATGCAATTCTTTCCTCCCCCAACGAAGACATAGTCGAACTAAGCCATACCCCTACTTTTTTATTTTGATTCACCTCGCGCTTTTTGTGTCTGACTAACTTAGTTGATTATTGAAAGAGTTTTTCGAAAGCAAAGGAATAAAAATAACAATTCCACTTCTTATTCTCCAGATCAATTGATTATTATTATATATGCCTCCTTTATTTATATTCCTAGGAAAAAGGAATGCTTTAAACCAAAGATACTATTACTACTAAATAAGCCAATGGAATGTAACCTTACTAGGCTGGCTTTCCATCTTCCAAGATATAGAATCTTGAATGCCTTCACTAATTAACTTATAAAAAGAGATATGAAAGTGGAACCCTTAGAATAAAGGGTAGATAGATCACCTAGCAAGTTATCATTGCACAAGAGCAAGGAATGTGAACTATTATTTTCAGGATCATGTGTTAGTGACTTAATCACCTCCATCCAAACCAAAACTCTTTGATGTCTAAAATATCCTTGATGGACATCTTCATGTCATTGGGTAAGAAGGTTTACAACTCGTATTATCAATTTCAACCCAATTGGAAGAAGAAGATGCATAAAATGTGCTCTTAGTACTAATCCTAGGTGTATTAGGCGAAATAGGAGATTTCTTTGATTCAAAGCCTATGCCTTGTTGGACAATTACATCAAGAACATCAAATTACATCCATCCGGTTGATGATGTAGTATTTCTTATACTTGATTTAGTTTCATGTCTTCCTTGTTTTACATTGTCATTAGATGGATCGAGTTTTTCAACTAATTCATCTACTAGTGCTTCAATTTAGAAGTGTCAAACGGGACGTGTCAGGCTGGCCCGGCCCATTTTTTTCAGGCTCGTCCATGTTTTCGTGTCAGGCCAGGCACGACATGGTACAGTAACCGTGCCGTGTCTGGCCCAGCACGGTTTTGAGGGGGTTTAGCCTAACACGGGTTCGTGGCACGATTCGCCGGGTTCGGCCCGGTCAGGCCGAACCCTAAATTAAAAAAAAAATTAGGATTTCGGTGTGCCAGAAACCCTAATTTTAAAAAAAATTAGGAATTGGGCGCGCCCGAAACCCTATTTTTTAAAAGAAATTAGGGTTTCGGCGCCCTCGTAACCCTAATTTTAAAAAAATTGATTTCGGCACGGTACCGTGTCAACAGGCCACGGTACCATACCAGGCCATGCACGGCACGAAGCCCGGTTAGCCTCGGCACGAGCCCGGGCACGTGAAATTTTTGTGCCATGCAGGCCCAGATACCAAACTCCTAGTTGCCTGTCATTATGCTCCAAGGAACTTTCTCCATGGATACCAAACTAGCTAGCCTAGCTCAAGGACAAAGGAACTCATTGGATACCAAACTACTAGTTGCCTGTCAAGCATATTCCTTTTTCTTATCACTATGGGTGATGAGGATTAAAGATCATTATGCTCCCACAATATATGAAAGAAAGCAGTAGGAACTTTCTCCATTGATGATCAGAGAGGTGAGTGAAAAGTAGAAATTGTTTAAGAATGTAGTTTTTTAACAATGAATTCAATGGAAAATCTAGGCATGGATCAAGATTGAGTCAGATTAAGTCCATGTTTGAGCACCTACATTAAATCCAAAATCAAAGGTAGAGGTAGTAGGTTCACTCGTTGATTCATAACAAACAATAGTTGGAGATCAAAAGTTGGTTTCAACATTTGAGGCAATTCAAATACTAGAGCTTACACTAACATCTATGGCAAAGGCAGACTTCTTAGTATAATTTCTAATTTCAGATCAAGAACCAATACTAATGAATCTCACAAAGGTAAAGGATGGAGTGAAGATGGCATCAAGCATACTAGGTATGTAGAGCATAGGAAGAGATAAAGCAAGCACCATGGTGGGAGGAAAAAGAAGAAAAGTAGGGCAAGGCAAGAAAAGAAATGGATTACCAAAAGGAAAGTAGTCCAACTCAATATCTTACACATTAGTGGAATTTGAATGAAAGTTGTAAGTCAGTGGCCAAAAATCATTTTGGAGTTTCTAGTATAATTCATGAGAATTTCTTTTAAGTAAGAATAATCCTTAGTGTCATCTTTTTGGTCTTCTTTAAAGGAAGTAAGTGACGAGATCGTACTAAAGAGATGACCACTCTTTAGTAAGATAGTAGTCAATGAAAGAGTAGAACTTATTCTCTCTATTCATAGAATTAGAGAGAGCAATTCCTTCATATGCTTACAGTAATAATGAGTCTGTACATGTCAAGAAAAGAAGTCTAATAGTTGTACTTATAATAGATTCAATGGCATTTATTCCTCTAAGCATGCTACATGTCCTAGCTAGTGAGATTGATTCTAGAGAACTTGAATAAATTTTTATTTCACTCCCATTTGTGTCAAAAAAAATTTGTATAATAGAGGAAAGATCATTTTCTTTTTTTTTCTATCCTGGAGCGAGATCAAATCATTGACTCATTAATAGCACAAGGCAAAAGGATGACAGCTTTTTCAACAAGAATAGAATCTTTCACAACTAACTTCTCTACCTAATCCACTACTGATGGAGTCGAGCTAAATGTAGGGGTTTTTCCAAATCCAAAGAATAGAGAAGTAGTAAGACTAGAATATTCAATAGCCTCAAAAGGAAAGTAAAATCCAATCTTTGTGTATGAAAGTAGGCTCTTCCTTTATTATGTCATCCTTTCTAGATAGAAAAGACATCTTTATGCCAACTCCAAGACCTAGTGAAAGCTTGAATAATGTCATATGGATGATCTAAGTTTTGTGTGGAGGGCACCTTGGATGGCTCCAAAAAAATTGATATATAGATGTGGAAAAACCTAAAGGTTCTTTTACTCAAGTTGTGGGGAGCCATTAGCAATGCACTGAAAATGGAGATTGGATCAAAGTAATTTGTCACTTCTAGTGGAGGCCTATAAGAAACTATCTCTTTCTTCCTACCTCTACACAAGGCCTTTACGCAAGATTCAACCTAATTCTGGAATTTCTTAAAAAAGTAGAAGACAAATATTATGACTATGGAATATGTTGAATTCGTGCGACAAAAGATTAGGTCAAAGAAGAAATTATGTTTGGCTAAAAAGATCTTCACCAATGATCAAATGAAGCACTGAGGCTATGTAAGCAAGCCTACCTAGGTTCTTTCTCAAAGAAATGCGGGCAGTGAATGATTGAATCATATGAGTTATAGAACATATAAGATGTATTTCTATCTTACCAGTCAGTAATAGATAGTGATAGTGAAGGCTATGGCTTCCCATCCCTTAAACTATATTGACTATTCATTTACTATGGAGCATATTTCAATCTTTATATGGCATCAAAAAAAATACCTGAGATAGTGATAAGGTATTTAAGAAAACATGTAGCTCCCCTTCTCTTGCAATATATACTATTCTTTTCTCCCGCCACCCCCCCCCCCTCACTATTCTTTATGCTTACTCGCTTGCGTTCTTCCTAGTCTTTCTCAGATGAGAGTTTAGTCATTAGCTCTCATTTTAGATATTTAGAGCTAATTCCTATTCTTTAGCAAAAAGTAAGGGTTGAAGGAAGGCTCATATGAAAGAGATAAATGATTTGATGTACAAGAAAGTCTCGATGAGCAAGATAGATAATGATCCAAGTTGAAGAAAAAGTAATTGTAGTTGTAGTTGTATTATTATCTATTGAGGCATCAGAAAAAAAATATGAACCCTTTCTATCAGTTAAAGACAAAGTCAATTCAATTAATGTATGGAATAGGAATGATTAGCTCTTAGTTGAGTGTCCTTCTTATCCTCTCCTAGCTTTCAAGTGAGATAGAAGAAGGTATGGATTTTCTTCTTATTATACTTTCCACCTAATTGATTTGCTACTAATTTTTCTAAATGCAGCTCGATCTAGCTTTAGTGCTTTGTTTTGGCACAAGTTTGTGAAAATTGTTCATTTGTCCTTATTCCTTCTTTCTTGAGTAGTAGAGCAGGATTAGTGACATTTACTATTAGTATAAATCTAATGAGATAAAAAGACTAGCTTTGTTAAAGATCTACTAAATGTTCATTTTTCCTACTCTTATATACTACACTTATGGTAAGTTTCATTACTCTTCTAGCGATGCATAGAATCACTTCTTTGACTAGCATTGGTCGAGCAACCATTACATTTCTTGAATGGGCATAGACGACATAAATCATCTTCCTCTTTTCAAGGAAGTTAGTATTAGACCATATGTATTTCTTGGTCTATTTTCTATAGTTCCTAAAAAGTGATTTTGTGACTCTTCACTCTAGCCCTGAAGTATTCTATGAGCCCAATCTATTTAATGTGAGCCCTTCATTATGAAAGGTAAAGAAAGTGATGATGATGGGTGAAAAAAGGATGACAAATAATAAATAACTAGGTCTTGCAATAGGTGTGCCATAAAATGGATTATAATAAAGCATATGACTTAGTGCATTGAGATTTTCATTTGGGTGATTTAGAAAGTTAAAGTTGTTGACCTTCCAACCCAACTGATAGAGTGCATTGTGGTTTGTATTACCTCCATGGTTATCTAATTAAAGCATATGAAATGGGGTCAAAAAAATAGACATAGTCATTCTTCACCTTGGCCTATCTTTTCTTTACTTCTACCTATATGTTATGAAGTAAGGACCTCTCGGTGGGGGCAGGGCATCTTATTCGAGAACTTATTCTTTTAGAGATTCACTTGTGTATTCCTAATTGGTTCTTTTTTTTATCGGATTTCTCTTAGAGAAGGAAGTGTTCATATTCTACTATGTAATCTTGAATGAAAACTATTCATACCTTTCAGCTTCAAGATTCACATAGTACTTTTTACCCATCAAGATTCACATAGTAATCATGTTAAACAATAATTAGAAGGTTCTATTGTCATTTATGATTAATTAAAAATACTGAGTGACCTGGATCATGAATGGTAAACTAAAGTCAAGAGAATATGGTGGCCAAACAATAACCCTCTTCCTTTCTTTCATCCTAGAGTGGATGATTCCTCATAAGAGTCACAAATGGATTCCTCCTCTTAATGACTCACTTTTCTGAATGTGTTAAGTGTCTAATAATGAAGAGAGTGACCCACTTGATAGGGTCATGAATGGTGTGAGTAACCTTGGTGGCCTATCCTAACCTTTAAAAGATAAGATCATATCTATTCACATGTCATACCACTTTATCCTATACCATAGGATGAGAAAAAAGATAGTGCCTATTTGCTTTGTATATAAGATTTCTCATTTGAGGAGTATTTAGAATTGTCTAATGTCACCTGTCATCTTTAATAATGACAATGATCTCACCAAATATTTTGAGACTTGAAACAATTATTCCTGTGTGTCCAAAACAAAAAAAATGATGATTACCTTAGCCAAATTCTATGAGCTACTAGATAGGAACTCTTACTTATGGCATTTTAATATGGGGTGCCCACTTCACCAACTCTTATAGAGATATGCCATTTGCTGGGGTTAACTTATAGTGACATATACTATATTATATTTTAGGGGGTGAAAAGATTCAAAAGAAAAGCAACCAAGCACTTCAAGAAATTGAATTTCTTTGGCAACATATCTCTATTGTGGTGTGGTGTGGTAAGTAAAATCTCACTATTAAGTCTAAGCATTAAATTTCCCTCCTATGATATTGAGATGGATGTTGCTCATATAAAGTAGTAGGTCGAAGAGTGGATGAACTTTTCTATTTGATACAATTATCTAATATATAAGAAAGTCTAGCTTAACAACCTGATCATGTAGGCCAAAGGTCTTGGCATCATACAATACCACTCTTCATTCTTCATAGTATTTGTTTTATAGGTGCGTGTGGAAAGTCCCAGAGAATAAAAAAAATTGGGAATCAATTTCATGCATCAGCATATTTCTATCCTATTGCCTTTGAATGGCAACATGAAACCTAATCTACTATATCTAAATCTAAATGATTTAGCCATTTTTTTTTTCTTTGAAACGAAGGTAGGTAAGATCTTTTTGCTATTAGTTCATGCCAAACATTGGAGCAATTATAGTCCAATAGTGTGTTTACTTCTCTATAGACATATTACATGTCTTCTTTCTTTTTTACTTTAACCATTTCTTGAGAGATGTGATTTGAATAGAAAGAACTAGTTTCATACCCAATAAAGGGAATCAAAAAAAATATTGAATTAATTTAATGCCCATAGCTAATGAATTTACTATAAGGAGAATGTCCCCGATTGGTTGAGGAAGAGAAGTTGAAAAAAATGATGCTTATTCTTTTTGCTTTTTTTTGTTATTAGAGAAATTGATTGGTGCCTAGCTCTTTCAAATACAATAAGTCATTCTTTTGCTTTTCATGGCCCTTATAAAAAACTATGTACTACAAGGGCATTAAATTATATATTTAGTTTTCTAACCTTGCCCATTAGGCACAATGACTATTTGTCATTCCTTGAGCTTTATCATAATTCCATGCCTGCATTTAGAATAGTAGTTGAAAATGAGTCTCATCCATTTCATCTTGCATTTAGGCTTCCAATGATGTAGCGGCATTTATCTTAATTTATCATTGCCAATCTCTCAAGCCCATAGACAATCGACCCGACTCCTCTCTTTCTGGTTGGCCACCCTTTTTGTACCTACAAATTAAAGGAATAGAATTGCTTAGCAAGATAGGGCTCAAAAATTCTTAATCGCTTAGTGCGATAGGGCTCAAGAAGGGAAGGCCTAGTCAAAACCTAAAGATGAACCAATGAATTTCTTTATTAGATAAGATAAAGAATGAAGGACATATTCCATTAAAAAAGAGGTTGTTGATAAAGAGTGTTTGCAACTAGAAGAGGTAAACAAATTCACTTCTATTTATTGCACTAACAAGGGACGAGACTAGGAGACTAGGATACCTTGATAGAAGGAGGGGTCCACCCTTTGCCTAGTACTTAATAAAGGGAGGTAAGGAAGTTCATAGAAGGGATAAAAAATTTTATAAATATCAGCCCCAATTAGACTTATTTAGTAAGAAAGATGTTAATAATAAAAACCTCATCTACTTAGAGTGTTGGACGTCCGACCCTTCATCTTCTATTTTTATTAGAAGAAAGATGAGATTCATTCTTTAATTGAATTGAGGAAGTCCTCTGACGCATCTATTCTAGCAAACAAACTCATATAGAGTATGATTGTGTATGATGATTTGGGGAAGGAGCTATTAACAACTTAACTGATAGATGAAAGAGCGATCATAAAAAAGTGAGTTGTAGACACGAGGGAATTCACTTAAGAATATAATAAAATTTCTAGGCTCATCCTTTTTCTATTCTATTGTTCCTGAGAGCAGTAGTTGCTATATTCCACGTCCTCTTTGGCTTAAGCAATAAATATGTTTTCCTCCTCTTTGGCATGACTTCTTTATCAATCAATGGAAATCCCCTACCCTAAGAAGGGAGTGATTGCCCCACATGAAGAAAGATCAAGAAGGTAGCATTCTCTAATTGTATGCTTGTAAAAGTCAGCTGGTATTCACCTCCTCATGGGGTCTATAAAAACAATTTTTCACTCCTATGGTCATTGATCCAAGCATTTAATGCATGTGGGGTTTCCTACCTGACTGAGGAAGAGAAAAGTTTTAGAGAGGCTCATCTAAATCAAAGAAGATATAAGTCTAGATGGAGCCTCAACAAATTCATAAATATCACCCATGCTTCATGTAATGAAGTGTTTTTTTCATCTAGGTGCAATTGATCAATTTTTTTTTATTCAGAATAGAAATTCTCAAACTAATTATAGATCCTACCTCTAATTGATAACATCTCCTAGGGAATAATTCATCCATTTCATTTTCACTGATAAGAAAAATTAGTTACAATCTTATATCCCACTTACCCCAAATGGATGGAGTTTTCTTTTTCCAAAAAAAAATTGACCAAGCATACTCATAATCTCAGATAGAGGAGTGTAACCTTCCACAAACTCCATCCACTATTTGGATCTAGGTCAGCCCCTATGCATAGTGAGGTCTCGAGTAGACCTTTTTGCATAGCATAAAGAAAGAAAGAAATACATGAATTGAGTAATCCCCTACCTTATAGCTCATTTAGAACATCTCCTACTTTTAGAATAGGATAAAATAAAAGATGATGCATGCAGGAACTAAGGATGAGAAGTAAAAATATGCTTCCACAATATGGGTTACTAAAGAGCTAGAGTTATAAATGGTGAGAAATAAATAGTAAACCCTAGCAATGCATCCCTTCTCTTTTTAAGTAGAAATCTTGCTTTTTATATAAAATATAAAGGTGAGAAGGCACCCCTTCATTCTCCCAAGTGAAGTATGACTTCACATATTCAACTCGTAACTAAGCGGAAGGAACTCCTTTGATTGATATGATCGACTTACATATTTCCTACCCCCTTACCTGCTATATTCTCTTATAGCGATTTGACTTTGTGCCCCTCAGACTTTTTTCACATCAATATTTCCTAATGTTTGCATGGGGCTTCTAAGAAGGACCATAGGGCATGAAAATGATGCAAAAGAATGAAACAAACTGCCCTTCCATCCTTGAAATGCCGACTAGTAGGGTCCCTTTCAAGTGAACAACATTGGAAAGTTTGCTTCACACCTATAGATTAATTAGTCAGATCAATCAATGGTGGTGGAATTGTCCACACCACATGAGCTGAATGAGAAAGAGCTCATCAAATATTTCTCACCACACACCAAAGCAATAAAGGAAGAGCAAGAATGTTATGCATACAAATAGCACGCTATGCTAAAATAGTATGTACCACGCAGAGAATGAAAACAAAGGCTTCATTCTTGATTGGGTTTGCTAGCATATCTTTCCTTGATCACTTTAAAGCATGTACTCCCATAATGCTTGAATCCTTTATTTGTGAAAGAAAGTGAGTCAAATTCACTCTTCTATTCTCTACTAGATTAACCTCATTGGATACTATAACTAATGATTCAATCTTGTCAAGACATTGGCATTGTTAACATTAAACAATGACTGACCAGAAGCAAGCTCTATTGAATCAAACTTATGCTATGTCTTTATTGATTATTAATGGAAGCTATGAGTTCTTATATGATTTTTATAGTTCTTGGTTGAGTGAAGGTCTCTATCTATCTAAAATAAATAGAAAAACTGAGTGATCAAAAAGGCTATCTTTCATACATCGGGGTACTAAAAAAAGTTCTTAGTGATAATCTCATCCATCATGATTGATGACTAACCTTCTCTCATTTAGGTGGGGTTTTTAGGTGCATTTATTAAAATCCATAGGATTAATAAAGCTAAGAGAGAAAGAATGATCTATGGATTTAACCTCGAACCACATAATGAAGCAAAGGTTTTAGGGTTGAAGTTTTTAATCTATGTAGCTTAGAATGGGTAGGTCTCAAAGAGCATTGAAAAGTCCAACTCTAAGTGTAAGGCATTCCAACATGTGTTACCTAACAAAAATTCCAAGGCAAAAGCAAAAGTTGGGGAGGTAGCATAACCAAGATTTGGTTGAGTTCTTTTGTAGTACATGTACTCCAACCAACTCTCTTGAATCATTTTTTTGTTGTTGTTATGAAGTGAATGTAGTCTCAAAATCAATGTGTGTGTATCATGCATTCTATTCTCATCCGTTATCTTATGCCACACTGCCTAATAGTCCAACAGTCAATTTTAATCATTTACCTACTACCTAACAAACCTATAGTAAGTTTCAATCCTTTGGCATTATATTTATCTTGATTGCTTATTTCACTAGCAAGGTATTCTCCAAACAAAAAAGGAGTTGGACTAGACCAACTAAGAGCTAGATTTGATATTCCAGATATGATTGTTATTATAGGACACAAGATTGGGAAAGGGATTATTTAAAGAAAAGAGGTATTTGTATCATGAATAGCTTAACCGATGAGAGTAGATAAGCCTTTTCCTCCCTTTACATAAGCAAAAAATCAATCTTTCAAATTTATATGCACTAGGTTATTGTCATTCAATCCATAGCAAATAACACATTTTTTTGAGACTTTGGAAAGGCTCTATGCTCTATTCCATGCCCTCCCTGCTTGTGCTAGTTAGTTACATGGTCAACTTCCCTACCATTACTTTAGCTATGAAGTCTTGGTGAAGTGGGTGGTAAGGTAGGTGAGATTTGAGATGGTTTAGTTTATAAAACATAAAGAAATGAGTTGAGGAATGATTTTGTTAGCCTATGAGAAAGTGATCCATAACTATTTTGGGTCTAAGCCGGATGGATAGATAGAAACCTTTACCATACTGATAGACACAGTCAAACCTTTATAAATGCTAACTTTTGATTCTAAGTGCATGAAAGAGTTTAATTACCTGATGAGCTTTAACTAACCTCCAACTCTATAAACAAAGCTTAGCTGGCTTGCCTACTTGGCATTGTCACATAGATGGAGGCACTCTATTTACCTATCTAATTTTGCTTTGCTTGATAATTGTTCTAATGGGTGATGGAAGTAGTGATAGAATAGTTTGAGTTTTGTCTTTGTGAGTCATGAAATGGACAATAACAAAATAATATAATTTCATGCATGATTTGAATTAGTTTGAAGAATGAGATCGGTTATAACAATCCTTAAAGGAGTTGGTTGAACATTTCATCTACTTTAGGTCTTTTCTTGTTTATATTAAATTAAATCATTTTTCTAGAGTGTGTGTTGTGATGGATGAGAAGGCTGCTTAGGGTGATAGATATAAGAAAATAACATTAGTTTTATCTTCTCTCCTAAAGGTGATGTTAGTGTTCTGTCTTTGAATGGACTTCTTTGGTTGCACCATTTCAGTCTTTCCTTCTATAGCTTATAAAATACACTAATTCAACTAGCATAGCTTTAGTAAACTCAAGTTATATCGGTTGATGTTGGCAGGCCATCCTTAGTGATGGCACAAGCACAACTCTATGCAGGTTGACCTGCAACCAACATCTTTAGTCTAATAATTCTAGCAGCTAGGGACGAAGAGTTTCTAAAGAGAAAGATAAGCTCTAAATAGGATCAATAGCATGTAGGGTCAATCTTAATCTCCATTCCATAGTACAACGGGATCCATCTAGTCTTTCTCTCACTCCTCCTCTCTCTTTTCCAGGTAGAGTACTAGCTTATCTTTTGAATCAATATATATGTGAATTTATTGAACTTGAGGGTCCCACTCTTTATTTCATACTCTAAGTGCAAGCTTTTGTAGTATAAATTTCTTCCCATAATGTAGGAAAGCACTCCTTTGAGATTGAGACTGATGATCCAAAAAGAAGACTTTCTAAAAAAGATCAATCATGGAGCAAGAAACCTAAAAATAAAAAATAGAATATAAAAAATACAAAGAACTATTTCTCTTAAAGTAAAAATCTTTCTTTATAAGTTATGTCTAATTTGTTAGAAATAAAATAAGATGAAGGCTGGAATATGTCCAATCTAAAGCAAGTAAAAACAATTGATAGTTAATTCGAAAGGAAACCCCAAGGGGCTATGGCTTCCTTTTTTCAAATTATTAAAGAAATATATATAATAGTTTTGCTAACTTGACTCCATTAGCCTTGCCTTCCAATACCATTTTAGGATCTGTGATTTCCTTTATTCTCAGAAAGAATGAGTTACATGTATCGATCATTATATGAAGAGACTAATAAAGTGTGGGGAATGAGTAGGGTTTTTTTTCTCATAGGATCCAGCCTAAGAGCAATAGGAGTCTATAAAACTATCTTGAATGGAAAGGAAAGAAGACTTGGAATGAAACTCTAAAAGAATAAGAGATTAAGAACTTTTGACAATGTCAATAGGAAAGTCATGGTTGAACTAGAATTGGCTAAAGGAAGATAAAGATTGGAGACCAAACATAGGCTTTGAGCATGAGGGCTTGAGGGATACAAATTGGAAAGTTGATTGTGATTTTTGCATTGAATAATTGACGGATGACTTATTTTTCCAAGAGGGCATTGTGATAGAACGGGTTGGGCCAAAAAGGATGGTGTTTGACCCAGGATCTCATTTTCACTTATGCATGTGCAAAGTTGTTATGTTGTAGAGGCAGACGATGCATTCTAAGGGCACATGAGCATGGTGGTTTGTGCAAGATTATTGTCGCCATGAATCAAAAGTACATAAATGAGTTGTTCGAGCTAAGAAAGTTATCAACATTTATATAGAATAGATGCCATGATGTTTTGTTGTGGAAAATAGGATGATTTTGGACGTGATGTCTGGTGTAACAAACCTTCATCACTTCTTACTACAAAAGAGAATTAGCAATAAGACTCGTTATGGGAGACAAACTAGGATGACCACATCTTGCTCCCACCCCATCTAAGCTCATAAAATATAATTTTAGAGAATCCCTATACAAGCATCCGAACTTGCATTCTAATGTGCTAGAGACCTCTACCAAGGAAGAAGGACAACTGATCAGAAAGCTTCTTTCATGCATGCTTGTGTTCCTATTGAGTTCAAGTGAGGGTCTTTCACCTAAAATTTCTTGCTCAAGTAATTTGACTACTAAGATGGACAACTTGGGAAGCAAGAGTGGGTTCCATTGCTTTTCCTTCAAGAAATAAAGTTTTTTTAGTCAAACTCAAGTTAGTTGACTACTAAAACTCTATAACGAGCATGACATTTCCTCGAGTTGCAAATGAGGCTGTAGGTTCCATTACGGATCTTAGTTATGCTATTGAAGTATCACATGTTGCTCATTACTCCCCTTTCTTAAATACATCTAGAGCCTAGAGGTGAAAAAGACATACTGATTGAAAAGTTAAAGTACCCCAAAAAGCCGTTTTTCTTTGTCAGATCAGATGAAGTTCTTTCTTATAATAAGTTGGTGAAAAACTTTATTGTTCCAAGCTCAACTAGCAATAGCCCAGAAAGAGAAGCCTTTAGTTCTTACTCTTCAACAAATACGAAAAGAAAGACATGTTCCTCTCCATAATCTATTGATGGTTCATCAAACCACACTCACCAACATATAGATGTTGTTGGTATTGTCTCATGCTCTAAAATCATGCCAAGAACTAGCTAAATCAGAAACACCCACCTACATGCATGTAAGGCTGAAAAAATCAGGTTGCCTATATGATAAGACAAGACATACTTCTACCCTCAAGGTTATGAGGAATGGTCTAAATAGCACGCACGTAGAGGGATGTTATGGAATAGTTTTTTCTTTTAACTTATTTGCTTTCCACCCAAATGGAAAAGCTCCCATTGCAATTTCATGGATGTCTCATGCGAGGCTAGTATTGACAATGATCGAATAAAGTAATCTACCAAAGATTTAATAGAAAAACTACTAGTAAAAGAAAAAGGCATTGTTAGCATCCTAAATTGGGTCAAGTGCACTTTTCTTTAGACAATAGGAGTACTCTATGACTCGTCTATATTCTATAGATAGCTTGATCAAAGTCCATTAGCTCCATATACTCTATTCACATTTTGTTTTGAATCCAATCTAGTTAGAAGGGTCTTGATGACCTCCTCAGTTAGGCTCGTATGTGATGTGCTCAGAAAACACCAAAGTTGCTTTCATTTCTTTTTATACAGCTCATGCCCTTTGATTAGTAGATCACTTTCTAACTCCCTTAAGGGGTGCCTAATCATAATATTGCTTCGGATATTTAAAATTTAAGCTTATTATGTTTTAAGGTTTATTCCTCCAAATATTTCAATGAGACCAAGAGTAGTAGTTTTTTAACTAAGAGAACTTTATAAGTCACTTTGTTTATCCATTTAAATAGTCATTCCCTTTTTTCTTTTCCCTAGGTGCTTACATTCATTATCATATTCATTAGCACATTCTTTTGCCTCCCTCCACACTAAGCTAAGATACCTAGAAGACTGAGACAATCACCTTTCCTTGCTTTAAAAAAAAAAGAAGTTTTCTATCCCAAAAAGGTTTTTGAGTTCATTCTCTTTCATGTTGGAAATATTCTTCTAAAGATAGGCATGAAAAAGGAATTGAAAGAGTAAGATGAATGTGAAACTAATGAAATAGGAGTAGATTTTGCAATAGCATATTCTATTGTAATGCCAAATTTTCTTTTATCACTTAAATTCAAAAGTTATTTATTTAATAGCTACAAATAAGCAAAATCTTGCTTTAGAAAGGAAGTCAAGTAAAAAGTCGAAGAACTACAATAAGAAAGCATCCAGAGCCTAACAGCCTATTCTATTCCAAAAATGCCACACATTGAATATCTTCGGCATTCTAATCCTACTTTAGCTTGTACAGAAGACAAGTAATAGAAAAGAAATCCTAATAAGATAAGGTACTTTCAAAAGGCAAGCTAGCAGGCAAGTAAGCAAGAAAAGTAGTGATGGAGGGAGGAGAGATTGAGAAGATTCTATACCCTTTAATCTAATAGTTTTGGGTTTAGAATCCTAGCGCACCAAACTAGGGCATCATCTCTTGTAAGAGATAGAATCAGAGGACTATGCTTGAAAGCTATAATTGACATCCCTAACATCTTTTTAAGCGACCAAGAATCTTAAGGTGAATCTAAAGGACCTTCTAACTCATCTTTTAATGTCGTCCCCCAGCCCCCAAAGTCACCCAAATAAAAGATTTGCAGTAAAATCATGAGAAATGACATCTAAATTCATATGAATGTGTAGCTTCTTTTTGAGCAGTAAGAGGGCATTCTTTATTTGATAGTCCAATAGTTTCTTCTCTTACTCTATTTATTTCCCTTTATTATATAAAAAACAATGTCTTGCCTTAACCTTAATGGAACATATCTCTAGTTTCCAGCCTCCATGTAGGCATTAAAACACAAATTTAGGTTGCCTTTACTAGAACCTTATTTGAATGAGTTTAAAAGGACTTAGGGGAAGAACACTACCAGAAAAATCACATATAGCTAGGAAAAATTCCCTAGCTAAATGAGCATTTTTTTGTCGTTAAATGGAATATAGCAATGGATTAACGACAGAATGGTTCTATATCTAAAGTGCTCGTTGCTAAAATTTAGCAAGAGAAAATCTCCCTAGCTTAAAATTTAGAGACGAAAAAATCCATAGCTAGAAAAAATAATTTCCCTAACTAAATTATCAAGTTAAATAAGATTTTTCGTCACTAAATAGATATAACAACGGAAGATTTCCCAAGCTAAAGTACTCTTCATTAATTATTAGAGACTGAAATGGTCCTTAGCTAAATAAATTTAGCGACGGAAAAAATCTCTTGCTAAAATAAAGATATCCCTAGCATTAGCTAGGGAATATTCCCTAGCTAATTTAGCAAGGGATTATTCCCATGCTAATTTTGTAAGGGATTTTTCCTTGCTAATTTTGCAAGGGATTTTTCCCTAGCTAAATTAGCTAGGGAATTTTCTCTAACTATTTTAATTTCGAAACTATTTTCAAAATTTAATTAATTTTAAAATTTTTTAATTAAATAATTTAATATTTTTATATTAAATTAAATAAAAACAAAAATTATAAATGATAATTTATAATTAACAAAAAATAAAATCATTTAATAACTTATTTTAATACAATATTTTACATAATTAAAATAAAAAAATAATAATATTTTATTACATCTTATTCATCAATATATCTACTGATGGTGGATAAAGTATAATCTATCCATTCATTGACTTTGCTGTCTCTCCCTCTACCCCTCTGATCACCATTTTTCTACTGCGACAAAGTTGTCCGAGTCACTGCACGTCATGTCTAGTAAAAAATCTCATCACTTATATAAGCTTTGTATGGGAAACAATGCGGTACCATATCTGTAAGAAATTTGAACGACTCTATCAAATCAAAATAAAAAAAAGTTATCTTTTGATAAATATATAATAATGTAGTATATATGTAAATATATACTAGTATTTCACTCGTGCATATATTACTATAGTATATGTACATAAAAACTATAGTATTATGTGTACATATATACAGAGTACAAATATACTCAATATATATGTACATAAAATATTGTAGTATTATATGTACGTATATACTGAGTATATACGTATGCATATATCACATTTGTTGCTGTTGCTGCTACTACCCCTGTCACTGCTACTCTTGCCGCTGCTTCCATTGCCGCTGCTTCCATTGCCGCTGTCGCTACCACTACTGTGCTTGCTGCCACTACCGCTGCTGCCGCCCCTACTACTGCTACTATCATTGCCATTGCTACCGCCGCTACCGCCACAGCCACTGTCGGTATCACCGCCATCACCATCACTATCACCACCGCTGCTGACGCCGTTGCCATTCTGATAATAAAAGTATGGTGGGCGATGATGCCTGACTAATGAACTTGAGATTAAGCGAGTTTTTGACGAGGCGGTGAGCTGCTTCTCTGAAAATAGGACATTATATTCCTCCTGGACCAGAATTACATGACACTACACGAGCATCATCATCATATCATTCTAAGACCTAGTACAAAAAGAACCAATCATTACAGAATCTAGAGCAAAAAAAACGTATTTACTCATACGTTCGCTTTGTACTTTTTAATAATTGCATATATATCAATAGAATTACAAATATTTTTAAGACCAACCGCTATCTACCTGGCAGGCCTGGACCCAAAATATCATCCCAAAGCTTTAGGAAAAGTCTAATATCCATAATTTTTCAATCCAAACCAAACTGAATTAGGACATAATTCAAACCAAACCAAACCTACTAAGTTTGGTTTGATTCGGTTTGGATAGTCGGGTTGAAAATAACATATAAAAGAGACCAACTTATATACAAAATAAGAAAATAAAAACTTGAATTAATACATATATTTCAAATTGTTTATTAATAATGAAAATAATATTATAATGGTATTTCCAATTATTCATCAAAAGTAAATAACATAGATTAAACTAACCTTAGAATTAGCTAGGTGGTGGTAAATTCTCAATTGTGAGAGATGTTCCTGTAAAAAATGACAAAAATACAAATAATTATATGAACTAGTATATCTATATTTACAAAGACATAAAATTGAATAAAAGTAAAATAAATAATATTTTTATTCTTACTTACTCAATTCAACATTTTCATAATATTCCAAGTCAGCTGCAGGAACTTCCACTCTATGATCACCATGCATAAAATCTGATTGCAACCAATTTTGAGTACAAACCAAAGCCTCAACCATTTTTGGACGTAATGAACTCCGAAATGGATCAATTATGTGGCCTCCAGTACTAAATACAGATTTAGAAGTGATAGTTGAAACTAGAATTGCATATACATCTCTCACCATTTGAGATAGAAACGTATATTTTGAGCTATGTAGTTTTCACCATGCTAAAACATAAAATGATTTATCCTCTATGTCCTCACATGCATCCAACAAGTATCTATCCACTTCACTTTTTATTTTAAGATGATCTTTTTCTTGTTTCCTTACTTTATAATTTGATTTCATATTACGGCTTCGGCTTTTAGAACTAGAACCTTGATAATTATCTCTCACCTTTTCACCATATTCATACTTATTTGCACACACATTGATGGGTTATTACTTGTGCCTTCATTATTATTGAATGCATAGAACTTGTAAAGTCTTGTGTGAGTATCTTTAACAAACTTGGTAAGCTTTTGAACTTGTAAATTGTCACATATAGCTTCAAAAAGATATGAAACATAGTCTAACTTATATCTTGGATCAAGCAAAACTCTGATGACAAATAATTGATTTATATATGCAAGTGAACTCCAATATTTATCAAACTTGGTCAACATATTATTAACCATGTTACCAAGTAAATAATCTCCACTTTTACTCCAATCAGTAAGCTCCGTAAAAATTGTATTCAACTCATGAAAGCACAAATAAGAGGTGACAGTCAATGAAGCACTAAACGTCAATGTAACATCATAGAATATTTCTAAGAATTTTACAAAAACTCTTGCATTTTCCCAATCTATAAAAAGAGGTGGGCTGACTTTTTTCTTTACATGTTCATCCTCTGCAAAATACCCAAGATAATTTTCATCATCTTCTTCCATCCTATCAAAAGTTTTTTGAAATTTCAATGCCGACTCTAACATCAAGTAGGTGGAATTCAATCTTGTAGGCACATCCAAAGTTATAAGGTCTTTATAATCAATCTTTTTTTTCTCCACACAAGCTTTAAACTTTTGAAGTATTGAAGGAGATGATCTAATATATCTAACAACATTTCTAATTCCAATAATACTATAATACATCTCCTTCAACCCACTTGTCACAATTAAGTTCACAATGTGTGCAGCACAACACATGTGTAAGAAGTCCCCATTTAGAACATTACCTTTCCAATTTCTTAATTTTTGATTCGAATAATTATTTGCCACATCATTTGAAGAAGCATTATCAACTGTAATTGTGAAAACTCTCTCAATTCCCCATTCAATTAGACAACTTTCAATAAGTTTACCAATTGTGTCTCCTTTGTAATTTGAAATAACATAAAAATTCAAGATCATTTTATGCAACTTCCAATCATCATCAATGAAATGAACAGTGAGAGTTAGATGTCCAAGTGTTTGTGGTAAGACAAACTCTTTGTTTCTTTGCTACAAAAAAATCATTTAATTTTTCTTCTCATTCAAAAATAATTGGAATACATCTCGAGAAATTATTGTCTGAGATGGTGGATCAAATTTTGGGTTCAAAACCCTACTAAACTTTCTAAACCCTTCTCCCTCCAAATAGCTAAACGGTAACTCATCTATAATAATCATTTCATCACAAGCAGATGTACATGCTTATTTACTAAACCCCACAGCCAACAAATTACCACCACTATCATTAAAATTTTTTTGAAAAGCATGCATTTTATGTTTCTTGTCTTGTAGTCTATATGGATATTTTTTGCATTGATTATTCAGATGATTCCATAAAGTACTTGTTCCACACTTCTTAGTATTACATGCATATTCTTTTTCAATATACTTACATTTGCACCTAGGATCATTTGGATCACTATCTTCTAACTCAACAAAATGATCCCATACAACTAATGGAAGCCTAGAAGGTTTTCGCTTCCGATTTTTGTAAGGTTTATTTACTGATGAGCTGACATCAAGATTTGTAGTGGGAAGGGAGGAGGGTGTTTCATTTGATCCAATGTCATACAACTCATTTTCATTATCCATCTAATAATAGTTTAAATGTAGTTAGAAGAGAAGAATTATATAAACAAGAGATAATGTGGAAGTAAACATTTAAAAACAGCAAGAGAACAAGTTCATAGTAAGAAAACATCCAGCAAACCACACTGATTCTTCATCTCCAATCCCCACTTGCCTTCCCCCACCCCCACCCGGCACCCCTATTAAACCAAATTAAAAAGATCGCGGGATTAGGAACATACCTCGTAAACGTGGTGGGGGATAGAAGATATGACTTCACTTCACCGGTAGTAGAGGTAACCTCGGTGACAAAAATGGCTTCGACGGAGAGGACTTTGGCAGCGAGAGGTTGAACTTGAATCGACGAAAAGGGCTTCAGCCTTCAGTCTTCACATTCAGTTGAGAGGGCCAGAGAGGCGAGACGAGAGGGATTCGATGAAATTGAGGCATGATGCTTGAGGCATGATGCATGAATCATGCCGTGTGAGTCGTAAGTCATGAAGCGTGAGTCATGACGCGTGAGTCGTGATGCGTGACGCGTGAGGGGAGAGGACTGAGGGTTTTTCTTCTTAACTTTTCTTTTTTTTTAATTTTTCTAATGCTAAACATAAAGTCATAAACGATGTCGTTTACTCATTTTTGAGTTATGAATTATGATTACTTTTTTTATTTAAATTAACAAGTTCGATTCTATCTGGTTTGTTTAGTATTTTTTAAACCTAAAACCATAAACCGGACCGAATTGAATTTTATTACAATTTATAACCCAAACCAAACCTAACCCCCTTGCCAAACAAACCCAGACTAAATTTTTCAGTGTGGTTTGGGCGGGTTGATTGGTTTGGATCAAATTTTGGCCTCCCCTAATTGTGGGCCTTGGGAAGTCATCATCAACTAGTATAAATACAAATGCTCATCCAGTGAGTGATAACAATGGCGAGTGACTACAAAAAAGGTGTTGCTTGCCTCTTGCCATTAAACATACTATGCTGAATTTCATCAATTCATGAATCAAAAATTGCTTTTACTAATCAGCTACACTAAAGGATAGGCAGAATTTAGAGATTGCGTTTGATATCATTCTCAATTTGGGCATTCCACTACCTACTAGTTTAATTTTAGAAGAGAGAAATTATCATTTTTTTCATTGAACAAAAAAACTAGTGGTATACCACTACAAGAAAAATCTTATATAGCGAGGGACAATTTCATAGCTAAATGGACATTTTCCATCGCTAAACAGGATATAGCAACAGATTATCGACGGATCTGTTCCCTATCTAAAGTATCCTTTACTAAATTTAGCGAGTAAAAGTATCCCTATCTAAATCCATCGCTAAATTACAATTTTTATTAGCTAGAGAAATTCAATCACTAAATCCGTAGCTAAATAATAGATTTTATTAGCTAGGGAAAATCCATCGCAAAATCCGTAGCCAAATTATGAATTTTATTAGCTAGGAAAAATCCATAGCTAAATTCCTGATTTAATTAGCTAGGGAAATTCCGTCGCTAAATCATAGCTAAATTATGAATTTTATTAGCTAAAGAAATTACATCTCTAAAATCTGTTGCTAAATTAAAAATTTTATTAGCTAGAAAAATTCTGTCGCTAAATTAAGGATTTTATTTTCTATGGAAATTTCATCGCTAAATCCGTCACTAATTTACGGATTTTATTAGATAGGGTAATTTGGTCGCTAAATTTTTAGCTAAATTATGAATTTTATTAGCTAGGAAAAATCTGTCGCTAAATCCGTAGCTAAATTATGTATTTTATTAGCTAGGAAAAATCCATCGCTAAATCTGTAGATAAATTATAGATTTTATTAGCTAGGGAAAATTCATCGCTAAATAATGTTTTCTCAAGAAACTATATCAAGAAACTATATCAAGAAATATTTAGATTCTCTATGAATCTTAAGTTGATTAACTATATCAAGAAACTGAGTTGAAAACTCAGTAAGAAAATCTGAGTTTTTCATATTTAGATTCTCGAAATCTTTTCTCAAGGAGTGTAGAAGAGCTCCTCGAGCCTTCTTATCTCCTTGGTATTCTTCGATTAGGAGGTCCCAAGCCTCCTTGGCTTGAGTACAGCCAAACAATCAGGGAAATATTGCATTACTTACACCCTGTTGGATGAAAAGTAATGTTTTAGCATTTAATTTTCGTAACTCCTTCTCTTGTAACAAATCTTTACCTTCCAGAATAGAGAAATTTGGGGCTTTTACATATCCAGAAACCACAATTTCTCATATATCTTGGGAGATAAATAATGTTTGCATTTTAACAAGCCAGTAATCAAAATTTTCACCATCAAACAAGGGAATAGGAATCGAACCCAAGTTCGATGAGTTTTGAGCTTTTGAAAACATAATAATTTTAAAGAACAACTTGAAAAATAATGAACATAATGTTAGGGTTTTGTAAAAAATAGGTTTTAAAAACCACAAAACCTTTAGATCTTAGTAGATCTGGTCAGATCTATTATAGATCTTAAGAAATTTGTGAAAATAATTAGGTTTTTCAGAGAATGCCTAATCTGGAGAAATTAGATTTGAATAATATTCAAAAATAATCTCGATCTCAGTTAGGAAACGTTGCTCTGATACCAGAATGTTGTTTTAGAACAACAATTCCTTGTCAAAAACAAGGAATTCTTAAGAATGATTAGCACAGAACAGAGAAGATGAGTAGAAGAGAAGAGAGGAAGAAGAAGAGTCACGCAGCAGCAGCAGGAAACCAATTATCAATCAATTAAAAATGTTCGGCAGCCTAGGAATAATCAAGATTACTTGGAACCTCATAATTTTTTGGACCACCCATAATCTTCAAGTTTTTCTTTCAATACAATTCTGGTTCTGGATCTTTTTTTATGTTTTCTCCTATGTTTTACCTCCTCCCATCCTTCATTCAAGTTATCCTCCTTTTCTGCCTCCAAGTTAACCTCTATCGGGATTACCTCTACTTGATTAATCCTTGAGTAATCTGATGAAAAACATGAATTACCTCCACTGTCCAGACATTCCAGTACAGTCGGCTGGATATTGTGCTCGTGAAGAGGGGCCACATGTATCCTTATCCATTGCATTACCTTCTTACCTCCTCCATCCTGCCGCTGCCCATTGTTCTTCTCCTCTTCCCCCGCCTTGCACGAGATAGTTTCTTGCCCGAGCCTCTTACAACTTAGGCAGTAAGAAGGAAGGCTTTCGGGGATGACTATTTGCAAAAACCCCTTATTCTCCTCGTCCACCTTTTTATTCTCCTATTTCATCATCTTCTTCTAATTCTACTTCTTATTCTTTATTTGATTATTCTACTTCAACTACTTGTTATACATCTTCTTTTTCTTATTCTTATTCTTCTTATTCTCCTTATATTTATTTTACTACTACTTCTTCTTATTCTTCTTCTACTTCATCATCATCATCATCATTATCTTCATCATCATCATCATCATCATATTCTTCTTCTTTCCTTCTACTTCTTTTTTTTCTTTTTCTCCGACTACTTATTCTTCTTCAGCTTTTTCTTCTTTTCCTTCTTGTTATTCTTCTTCTACTTCAGATTAATTTTCTTCTCCTTATTATTAATCTTCTTCTTATATTCAAACTTCTACTATTTTTACTTCTTCTTCTTTACTTCCTTCTTCTTTGTTTGCTTATTATTCTTCTTTTTCTTATTCATTTTATGTTTCTTCTTCTCATTCTTTTTTATCTTTTTCTTCTACTTATTATGCTTCCTCTTCTTATTCTTCTTTTTCTTTTTCTTCTCCAATTTCTTCTTCTTCTTCTTCTTCTTCTTCTTCTTCTTCTGCATCTTATTCTTATTTTCCTACTTCATTGTCATCTTCTTCTACTTTTTTTTCTCATCCATCTTTTATATCATCATTTTCTACTTATTATACTTCCTCTTCTTCTTCTTATTTGCTTATTATTCTTTTTCTTATTTTTCTTATTATTATTTTTTTCATTTTTTTTTCTTCTTCTTCTTCTTCTTCTGCTTCTTCTTCTTCTTTTTCTTATTCTACTACTACTACTACTACTACTACTACTACTTCTTCTTCTTCTTCTTCTTCTTCTTCTTCTTCTTCTTCTTCTTCTTCTACTTCTACTTCTTCTTATTCTTCTACTACTTCTTCTTCTTCTACTTCTTCTTCTTCTACTCCTTCTACTTCTTATACTTCTGCTTCTTCTTTTTCTACTTATTCTTCTTGTTTTTTTTACTCTTCTCCTCATTCTTTTCCTTCTTCTCCTTCACCTTCTTCTCCTTCTTGTTTTTTTTAAATTTGTTTTCATTAATATTAAACCCTTTCTTTTGGCGGAGTTATACCATTAATACATCAACATATATGCTACCCATTACCCTTTACACCCCACATCCAAAACAATAAATTATAAGTAAACCATGTCATTTTTGCTTGTGTTGACAACTTTTCTGTGCATTTTATGGATATTCTATTCAAAAGTAGCTTTTTCCCTCCTATTTCTCTTTTTTAATTTTTTTTGGTGTGTTACTTAGCTTCTTTGCTAGCCCTTTATGTTCCCTTGACTCTATTCTGCTTTGCTCAATAAGATCATTCTTTCCCTTTTTTAGCCTCCTGCTTCTGTCTATCTGCAAAATATAGATAACCAAGGAAAATACCATCTCTCCCTCTCTCATTACCAAAAATCTCTACCTTTAAACCTTAGTGCTTCCCTACCCCTACTAATTACAGACCATTTAAATCACACTTAGAATAGTCTAGGATTAACTTTCCCTCCTCCCCTCCTACTTTCTTTATTCTTCACCCTATATCTACCAAACAACAAGGTTTTTAACTCTTCTTTGAGCTCAAACTTCTAACTGGAACCTAGCTTCGCGCCGTGGGATAACCTACTCCTTACAATATCCAAGTCACTAATTCCCCTAACCCCTTTCTATCTTTGTTGTGGAACTCAACTTGTTTGCTGCCTATAAAACCTTTTCTACTCTCTTCTAGTTTGTTGAGTTGAAATCCTTTCAGCCATTGTTGTTTTCATCCTTATGCTTTTTTCAATTTGCAAAATAGAGAATGCAAGAAATCCATCATCCCACCCTCCATTTCCTAATCACGTCTACCCTTAACCCTTTTTAACCTCTACCCCTATCAATTACAGTCCACTAAACCAAACAACATATGGTAGTCTAATAATAACATTCCCTCTACTTTATCAACCCCATATCTACAAAGCAACAAATCAAAGCCAAACAATTTTGCTTCTGCTTTCATTTTTCTTTACATCTGTTAAATCTACTTAGATGCTCCAGCTTCTAGCTGAAACCAAGCTTCCACTTGTGTTGTAGCCTGCATAAACAAAATATTCTACTATCCTACCCCAAAAAATATGTCTAGTTACTACTCATTTCTCCATAACTTTCCTTGCATTCCCCTTATAATAGCTAGAACAAATTAATTCTCTGACCCCTTTTTATTTGTTTAGTATTGTGTGGGCCTCTTCCATTGCCAGACCTGGATATATCCTCTTCAAGCTTTCTGCTTGCTTGTTCTCCCAGCACATGTATTGTGTTGCTGGACTCACATAATACACCCTTCTCAATATATGTATAGGCTTATTGGAACTAGACTTACAATAGAAATGCATACATGCCCTTTCCCTTCGCTCCAAATTCACTATGATTCTTGCAAAATAGTTTCTACCAACATGCACAACTATACAGTTCAATGATAGGTAGTCACCCAAAACAACTTTAAGATTCTTATGCCTATCTAACTTTACTAAACCTTTCACTCAATTCATGATATTCTCTACCTCAAACATTTGCATCCCTTTTTTGAACCCTATCTCTGCTAGTTTGTCTGCTACAACATTTCCTTCCCTATAAATATGTTTGATTGTATTGTTCAATCTTATCAAATAGTTCCTTATCAAGTTTACCTTTTCCTATTATATCCATATATTTAATTTACTTGAGGCTGAGTCCACGAATATTCTTGAATCTACTTGAACCGAGATATTGTGTAAGCCGCCATCTATGCAAATTAGTAGTACTTTCTTCAAAGTAAGTATCTCTGCATGCAGAGCCAATGATTCTTTTTCTTTTAATGTATAAGCTTTGACAGCTCTTCCTTTCTTCTCTCTAATCACTCCTCCTCCTCCCACCACCCCCATGTCTTTATAGAAGCTTCCATTCGTGTTAAATGCATGCTTTCCCTGCACAGGCTTTGTCCATGAAAAACTAATTATTTCTTTTGAGTTCTCACTTTTAAATGCTAATCCCTATGCCTTTTAAATGCTCCTTTATGTCTTCCTATCTATGCCCTTTCATGGGCATATTTTTGAGATAACTGAACAAACCTTTTTTATCTCCGCTAATATATATTTGGCATTCATTGAGGATTCCTAAAATCTTCTATTATCTCTTGCTTCCAAATGCACAAAATTACTATGTATGAGACAATATTTCTAATCCATTTAAGTGTTTTTATTTGTGTATTTACCTCACTCCAGCTTTTTAGTCTGTCATTTAATAAGGTTACCTTATTTGTATTCTGTGCATCTCCTTCTAACTTTCTCCATACTTTCGTCACTATCTTTCCTTCTGATAAAAGATTATTTATGTCTTATATCGCCTCATGGCAGCATTCCCATCTTGAAAAAATCCTTATCCCTTTTTTTTGTATTTTAACAGCGACCATTTAAGTGTTTGTTAGTACACTCAACATAAAGATGATTATCATTTATGGGTTATCATTTTTTCATATCCAATTAAATGCTTTCTGTGGGTTCTTTTCATTTTTACAAGAGTTTTAGCACTTTTTATTAAAAATTTACCCAGCAGATCTAGGGTTCATTTTCATCCACTCTTGTTTAGCCTATCGTAAGTGTCTACAAGGACTCGTTGCTTTAACATTTGGTTCTAGATTTTTGAGGCATTTCTCATATCTTTAAACTCATTTCTTATGACATATTTACCTCTCATGAAACTTTCCCATAAACATTTATTTTCTTTGAGTCTCCACCAATTTTTACATGCCTAGGTTTTTTCATGTCCTTTAATTCGGTGAAGCCTAAGCACGCCTTATCCTTAGGATAGCATAAATCCATCCATTTTTTTCCAATGAAGCTTTTGCTTCTCATCTTTCTTACCCCATAAAAAGTTCAACATTTCTTTTTCTAATTTTTCCACCACCTTCCATGGGGGTTGTATTGTCATAAGCATATGTGCTAAAGAACTTTGAAGAACATTCATTATTAAAGTGACTTTTCCCTGACATACTTAGTAAATTTTCTTTTCAATCGGCAATTTTCTTTCTCATCCCTTCCACTAAGAAAGCTAAGTATTATTTCTTACTCGTCCTTCAAAAATTAGACATCTTGGGTACACTAGTGCATATTTCTTTGGTACAAAATCGATGAACCTTTTGATTTGTTGAGATAACTATTCGGGGGATTTCCTAGCTATTATAAATTGACATTTATTTTTATTCAACAATTAGCATGCTAACTCTTCTAGAGAATTGAATAACCTAAATAAATTTTTTATAGATTTACTGCTTGCATTTGTAAAGATAATTACATAATCTGCATATGCAAGACAACTGACTATAGAGGTGTTAGCTAGCTGCTTATAAGTTAAAATTTTTCCCATTCTCATTCTCTCTTTTATGTTTATAATTAATAACTCTAAAATATGTTAAAGAGTAAAGGTGAGAGTGGGTCCCTTTCCTTGGCCCCTTGTCTGGTTTAAACTCACCACTTATCACACCATTTTTTAGTATTTTAACCCATATGCTTGATATGCATTTAAAACCATATCTATCCAGAATTTTGAAAATTCATCTTCCTCATTACATAACATAACATGCTCCATTTCACTCTATCAAATGCCTTTGATAGATCCAATTTTATTTCCACATTAATCTCTCACACTTTGGCTCTAATATCCTTCATCAATTTTGAAACTAAATTTATATTTTCCATCATTAACCTATTTTTAACAAAACCCATTTGCTCTGATAAAATAATCTTAGGGAGACTATTACTTAATCTGTTCTGAAGTAATTTTGTTAAAATATTATATATCATATTACATAAATTAATAAGTCTGTAATCCTCGTATTTTTGTGGATTTTCTTTCTTAGGAACTAATATAGTTAAAGAGGTGGCCCATCATTTAATATATTGGCTCCTAAAAAAATCTAGGTAATAGATGCTACTAGATCATTTTTTATGATATCCCAGTAATATTAAAAGAATCTATTACTCCAGCCATCAGGCCCAGTTGCACTATCTTCGTTTATTCCAAACATGTCTTCTTTTACTTTTTCTTCCTCTTGGTATTCATCTAGCCTTTAATTATCCTTTTTTGACACTTTATATTATATAGCTTGCAATAACGAGGAATCCCTATACCTGCCTGGCCCTCATAGGAGACTCTTATAAAATTATTCAAAGTTATCCTTTTTCTCTTCATCTTTTTCTATCCAATTACTTTTAAAGTTTTTTAAGCCTTTTATCTTATGCTTTTGGGCCATAATTTTGGCTATTACATGAAAGAATTTAGTATTCATATCTTTTTCCTTTTGCCATTTTATTTTTGATCTTTGTTTCTAGAAGACTTATTCCATGTTGATTCTAAGCCTCAATTCTTCCTTAGATTTACTTACCCTAATCCTATTCACTTCATTTTGTTCTTCCTCATATTTTATTTCCATCATAGTCACCATTTTTCTATGTCACCTGAATATTCATATTTACTTTTCCAAATACAACCTTTTTCCATTCTCCTAATCTAGATTTTAGCTTGCACATCTTAATCACTCATATTTGCAGAGAATTGCGAGTGGCTAGCTCCAGCCAAGAGTCCTTGACTATCTTTATAAAATATTTATTTAGGCGCCCCATTTTTTTGAAATTTAAAACTTTTTGGACTTCCCTCTTTTTTTAAAATAGATAGGAGTATTGGGGTGTGGTCTGAGCAAGTCATATTTAAATATTTAACTCCTATAGCTTAAAAATTCTCTATCCATTTTGCATTGTATAGTATTTTATCCAGTCTAGACCAGATAATTCCTCTTTTCATCCAGTTTTTACACTATGTATACTTGAAGCCTAAGATATCTGCTTCCATTAAATTTTCATTAGTGATAGCCTCATTAAAATGAGTTATAGCTTCTACATCTGGGGGTCTTTCCCTCTTTTCTGTTACATTGCTAATCACATTAAAATCACCTCTTATGGAAACGACATATTCTTTGATGCTAGTTATTTCATCTCTTGTCATAGTAACTTTGTATCATTTTTCTCATTCTTTGCATACATCACTCCATTATTTCCTCCAACTGAGTGCCTATTTTAAAAGTGATTATTTGTTCAGATTCTTTTATAATTTCAAAGTCAAAATTATTCTCCCTCATTATCCATAATTTACTATTAGAATTACCAAAAGTCTTGCCTATTCCTACTATCTTTTTATATTTTTCTAGCAAACTTATATACACCATCAGTTCAACTATAATTATTATTTTTATTTTATGTGTTTTGATTAAATTTGTAAGTCTATTTAATATTGGAGTTTTGCTACTCATCTTAGATTCCAATACAATGCTTTATCTATTATGAATGTACTTTGCTTGTTATGCATTTTGATTCATATTTCATATTCAAGTATTTTTTTTGTGTTTCTTGATGGCTTACTAGAACTATGTTGTGCCTGTTCATTTATGCCTCCTAATTTTTCCCCCATTCCTAAAGACATTATTATGTGATTGATTGCTTCCATCACTTTATCCCTATTGTTAGGCCCTCTTCTTTCTTAATACATTTGTATATCATCTTTTATCCTATTTAGCTTTAGTTTAAGTGGCACCTAGCTTTTTATTAAATAATAAGTGCCAACTCTTTGAATCCAACTCAAATTCCAAGAGGAGGCCATCCTCTAACCACCTATATCTTTCTAGCCATTCCCTTTCTATTTCCATTTTCTCTCCTTTTTTTCCTACCCTTCTTTACTACCCCTTTCCCCAAAACCTCTTCGATACTATTATCACTACCCCTTCCCCTCCTCCTAAACAATTCTTCCCACCTCCCTCTGAATTCTCTCCTTCCTTACTACCCTTCCCCCCCCCCCCCCCCCCCCAATCTACCCTTTAACATTCCCATTACAGCAACTCCACTCCTAACCTTCCCCCTCTTCACCTTTCAATCCTACTAACTCTCTATGCACTGCCACTTCTCTTTCACTCTCTATTAACATATCTCTTTGCTCATAAATTTGCCTCCATTTCACCTCCTCTCATAACTACCTGCTTCTATTCTTGTCTCTCCTCACTAAATATTTTATGTCCTTTCTTAACCCATATATTCTCATTCATTTAATTTCTTATTTCTATTTTTTTTGCACTTAATGTTTCCGCAATGCATTCTTTAATATCATGACCCATTTTATTGAAGAATTTATAATAAGGAGGTAATAATCTGGAACGATGGATTACCAAAACCCCTCCTTTTCAGCACTTCCAATCCATAGTCTTTATGGAGGTGTGTGATCGAGATTTACCTCCACACACACCCTAGCAATGCTTGGCCGAGTCAAATATGACATTGCCTCATCCATGATTAAATTTTTTTTCAAACAGTAAGCAATGGAGAATAAAGAGAGCTTATTAAAAATATGAACAGCTAATTTCGGTAAATAGAACCCATACTAGGGTTAAGGTTAATGGACATTCTTCTAATGGCATGAACTCGGGCATTCACTTTAATATTCTCATAAGATATCCATCAATCATCTATAGCCTTTGTATCCATATAGGATGGAAGTCCTCTTCCACTTAGAATTGCAAAAAATACATTTTTTTTCCTTCATAAAACACCATTTAACCACTAACTTTAGCTTCATCGTAGTGAAAAATGCATGAATAACATCAAATTGAAGCTTACCATGAGAAAACTTGCCGATTAATGTATAGGAGAATGGTTCAGTAAGCTTTGTTAATTCAACCTTAGAGAATAGTAATGCAGGTTCTTTCAATTTTTCATTCAGTTTCTAGGACATATTAGCACGACCTCCTTACCAATATTCACAAATGATTTCTTATTAGTTAAGAGATAATTATTCTCCATTTTATGATTTAAATGGAGCTTTTCTTGCTGAAAATTTGAAGTTTTTTTCTTTAAAAATGCTACTTTATCTCTCTGGAATTGAGAGCTGCAAGTTTTCAAGAGGAAGATCTCTCCTCCTTTTTATTCTCATTTCTTCTCATTCTTCTTTTACTCCTTCTACTCATTCATCTTCTTCATATTCTCTTTCTTCTTTTTCTCCTCATTCTCCTTTCTAGCATTTTTATTCTTCTCCTACTTTTCTTCCTCCTACTTCTACTTCAACTTTTGTTCTTTTACTTCTTCAAGTTCTTTTGTTTTTTTAAATTCTTCCTTAGCTTTTTTTTGCTTCTCCTCGTATTTTTCATCTATTCCTTTTTTCATCATCCTTCTTCTCCTATGTCCTCTTCTCCTTTTTCTTAACCAACATCTTCTTCTCCTTTGTATTTTTTTTCCACCTTTTTTTATTCTTGTTCTTATTCTTTGATTTCTTATTCTTCTCATTCTTCTCCTTCTTATTCTTCTTATTCTTCTCCTCCTCCTCTTTCTTCTTTTTTTCTCCTTCTCCTTCATCTTCTTATTCTTTATCTTCTCATTCTAATTTTTCTTCTTATTCTGCTTCTTTTTCTTCTACTACTACTACTTCTTCTTCTTCAACTTCTGCTTCCTATTCTCCATCTCCTTATTATTCTCTTCTAACTCCTTTTTCTTCTTATTCTCCTTTTTCTTCTCATACTTCTTATTATTATTCACTTTCTTCTTCTCCTTCTACTTATTCTCCTTCTTCTTCTATTGTTTTTCTTATACTCCTCTTCTTCCTCATTTTTCTTTTCCTTCTACATATTCTAATTCTACTTATTATTCTACTTCATTTTGTATTTCTTCTTCTTCTCCTAATTCTTCACATTTTTCTTCTACTCATTTTTCTATTCCTTCTTATTATCATCCTTGTTCTTCTTCTCTTTATTCTTCTCTTTCTTATATTTCTACTTCTTTTTATTCTAATTTTCCTTTTTTTACACATTCTTCTTTTTCTCATTATTCTTCTACTTCACCTTCTTCTTCTTCACCTTCTTTTTCTTGACATTTTCTTATTTTCATTCTTCTTCTTATTTTTTCAACTTTTCTCATTCTTCTTCTCCTCTTCAAACTTCTTCTTCTAATTATGTTTTTTTTCTTCTTATTCTTCCTTTCATCCATGTTTTTCTCTAACTTATTGTTCTCTTTCTTCTCCTTCTTTTTCTTCTATTTCTTCTTCTTCTACTTCTTCTAATTTTTTTTTCATTACCTTCTTCTTTATTTCCTCCTCCTTTTTCTACTTCCATTTCTTTTCCTCCTCCTCCTCCACCTTCTCCTCCTCCTCCTCCTCCTCCTTCATCTTCTTTTCTACTTTCTTTTTGATCTCCCGTTATTGTTGTTGTTGTTGTTCTTCTTCTTCTTCTTCTTATTCTTCTTATTCTTCTTATTCTTCTTCTCTCCTCCTCCTCCTTCTTTTTGTGCTTCTTCTCCTTATTGTTATTCTTCATCTTATTTTTCCTTTTTTCTTCTTATCATTCTTCTTTTTGTTCTTATTCTGCTTCTTCATATTCTCTTTCTTCTTCTCTTCATTCTTCTTCTATTATTACTTCTTCTTCTTTTTCTTCTTCTTTTTCTTCTTCTTTTTCTCTTTTTTATTCTATTCATCCTTCTTCTTCTTCTTTTTTCTCCATCTTATTCTTTTCTTCCTTTTTGTTTTTCTCCTTCTTCTTCTTCTTCTTCTTCTTCTCCTTCTACTTATCCTATTTATTTCCTTTTACTTCTTCTTCACCTTTTTTTTTCTTGTGCTTCTTCTTCATTTTCTCTTTCTTCTTATTTTCTATCTTCTTATTTGCCTTCATTTTCATTTTATGATTATTATTATTATTCTTCTTCCTTTACTCCTCCTCTTCCTCCTTCTTCCTCACCTTCTTTTTCTTATCCATCTTCTTCTCCTTTTTTTTATCCTTCATCTTATTTTCATTCTTTTTCTTCATCTTTTTCTCCTTCTTCAACTTTTTTTTTCCACCACATTCATCTTCTTCTAGTTTTTTGTTCACCTTTTTATTCTTCTTCTACTTTTTCTTCTTCTATTTATTCTTATTCTTATTTTTTTCTCATTTTTTTATTATTCTTCTTTATCTTCATATCATTCTTATTCTTCTCCTTCTAGTTCTTCTCCTTTTTCTTTTATTCCTTTTTTTTCTCCTCCTCAACTTATTCATAATCTTCTTCTACTCCTCCTCCTTCTCATTATTATTCTTCTATTTATTCTTCTTCTGCTTATTCTTTTTCTTATTCAATTCTTTCTTATTTTTCTACTTCTTCTTTTACATATTCTTATTATTTTAATTCTCCTCCTTTTTCTTCTCATTCTTATATTTTTATTCTTATTTTGGTTTTTCTTCTTCTTTCTTATTCAACGTCTCCTCCACCTTCTTATTCTACTTCTTATTCTTTTTCTCATTCTTTTTCTTTTTCTTCTTCTTTTACTTATTTTTCTCTTCTTATTATTCTCCTTTTTCTACTAATAATTTTTTTTGCTTCTTCTACTCCTTTTCGTTCTTAAACCTCTTCATATTTTTCTTCTTCCTTTTATTTGTCTTCTACTACTACTACTACTACTTATTTTTCTTCTTCTTCTTCTTTTCTTCTTCTCCTCCTCCTCCACCTCTTGCACCTCCTCCTTCTTATCCATTTTATCCTCCTTCTCCTTCTCCTCCTTCTCCTCCTCCTCCTCCTTCTCCACCTCCTCCTCCTCATCCTCCTTCCCCTCCTTCTCAATCTTCTTCATCTCTATTTTCTTGTTCTTCTTTTTCTTATTATCCACCTCCTTTTCTCCTTCTTATTCTCCTCATTCTCAATCACCATTTTCTTCTTCTTATTCTCCTCATTCTCCTTCACCTTCATATTATTTTTTTTCTTATTCTTGTCCCCCACTTCAATAGTTTCTCCATTTTCTTCTTCTCATTATTATTCTCCTCTATCATTTTATTATCCATTTTTTATTCTGATCTATATTTTTATTTTCATTCTCCACCTCCTTTTTCTACTTTTGCTCTATCTTTTCCTCCTCCTCATCCTCCTCCATCTTCTTTTTCTTCTTCTACATCTACTTCTTCTTTTTATTATTATTTTCCTTCTTTTTCTTGTCCTTCTTGTTCATCACCATCTTCTTTTTATTCTACTTCTTTTTATATAATTCATCTTCTTCTCCTTCTTCTAATTTTCCTTTTTGTTTTTCTTCTTCTCTTCCTTCAACTTCTTCTATTTTTTCATATTTTTCTTCTTCTTCTCCTTCTTCAGCCGCTTATTGTTTTTATCATTCTTCTCCTTCTCCTTCTTCTGCCGCTTATTTTTTTTATCATTATTCTCCTTCTCCTTCTTCTTCTTTTCTTTTTTTTCTCCACTTCATTCTTATATTTATCCTTCTTATTTTCCTTCTTATTCTCCAACTCTACCTTTTTTTTCTCTTTCTTCTCATTTTCCTAATTCTTCTTATTTTGCTTTTACTTTTTCACCTTCTTCAAATTCTCTTTCTTCTCCTTATCATACTCTATCTTCTTTTACTCATTTTTCAATCTTTTTCATCTTCTTTGTATTCTTCTTCACATTCTTCTTCTTTTTCATCTCATTATTCTATTTCTTCTTCTTACCCTACTTATTCTGCTTGTCCTTCCTCTACTTTTTTTAACTTCTTCTGGTCCATCAACTTCTTCTCCATCTTCTTCTTATCCATTATATCCGACATTTCCTCCTCCTTATCCTTCTTCATCTTCACATTCTCCACCTCCCCCATCTTCTTTTTCTATTTCTTCTTCTTCTTATACTTTTTATTCTTGTTCTTCTCCTTTAATTTCTTTTCCTTCTACTTCTCCTTCTACTTCTTCTTTACATTCTTCTTCTCATTTTCATTCCTCTCCTTCTTCTTCTTCTTCTTCTTCTCCTCCTCCTCCTCCTCCTACTCCTCCTCCTTCTTTCCTTCTCCTTCTTTTTCTTTTCTTCTTCTTCTACTTCTTCTTCTCTTTCTTCATCTTCTTCTTATTCATATTCTTCTGTTTGTTCTTCTTCTCCTTCTTCTTGTCCTTTTTCTTATACTTCTTCTTTTTCTTCTTCATATTTTTGTTCTTCTTCTTTTTTATTTAACTTTTTTTACTTCTCCTTCATTTTATTTTGCTTCTTCGCATTCTTATTATTTATTTTCTTCTAATTCTTCTTTACCTTCTTCTTCTTCTAATTCTTATTTTTTTTATTCTTCATCATCATCATCTTCTTTTTCTAATTCCTCATCTACTCCTTTTTTTCATCTCCTTCTTGTCCTCACTATTTTTGTCCATCTTTTCTTCTCAATTTTCTTCTACTACTTATTCTCCTTTTTTTTCTTGTTTTTGATCTTCTTCTTCTTCTTCTTGTCGTCATTATTATTATTCTTCTTCTTCTCGTCCTCCTCCTCCTCCTCCTCCTTCTTATCTCCTACTCAATCTTCTTCTTCTCCTTTTTTTCTTCTACTACTACTTCTTTTTCTTCTTCTTCTCATTCTTCATCATCTTCTTTTGTTTTTCTTCTTCTTTATCTGCTCCTCTTATTTCTTTTTCTTTTCATCATTCCTCTCCTTCTTCTTCTTCACCTTCTTATTCTTATTATTATTCTTCTTCTTTTCATTCTACTTCGACTCCTTCTTCTTTTTCTTCTTCTCCTTCTTCTTATCATTCCTTTTATTCTCTTTCATCTCAATTCTATTCTTCTTCTTCTCATTCTTCTTCTTCTTCTTCCTCTTCTTCTTTTTCTTCTTCTTCTACTACTTCTTCTTCGTCTTGTCGTGTTTTTGCTCCTCCTCCTCCTTCCTTCTTCTTCTTCTTCTCCTCTTTCTACTCCTCCTCCTCCTTATTATACTTCTTCTTCTTCTTTTGATTCTTCAACTAATTCTTCTTCTCCTACTCCATTCAACCTCCACCTCCTCTTCCTCCTCCTCCTCCATCTTCTTCTTCTTATTATTCTTCTTATCCATCTAATTCTTATTCTTCTTCTTTTCTCCTCCTACTCCTTCTCTTTTTTATTCTCCCTCTTCTTCTTCTACTTCTTGTTCTTATTCTTC